>JABASD010001261.1:0-43908 GCA_019776165.1 Pogonognathellus flavescens | reverse complement strand
TGAGTACGTAACCAAGTGTTACTAAGGAACATGATCCCCACGATTTAAACCCACCCTTAAACTGTACCCTGCAGTTTAATATCGTTTCTTTATCAAATATAATATGCAGTTACTAAAAATGAACTTCCTGAACAAAAGAAGCTCAATGCTAATCTTAGAATGCGAAGTGAAACAATTTATATACATATTATTATCTTGCAGTCTTCACTTAAAAGTTGCAAGTTTTCTTCTACTTATAAAGTGCAATGCGATGTAATTCTCAGTTTATGTATATAGGTATAGTCCGTATCTGCATTATGTTAATGCTAAACTGTATTTGAGATTGGCGAATACTTTTAATACGGTTTGCATTAACAATGCAAGAGCATTTCACTTTTTTAAGTACTGAAGCTTACCTAATTCTTAAAAACACAAATGTTGGAGAGAAACGGTTTTTGCTACATCTTCTCAGATTGATTCAAGATTTTCCGCAGCTTTATAAATTCTACGAAAGAAGTTAGCAGTTATGTCACGGCATTATTTTTATATCACTTTACTTGTTACGTAGTTAGACTGGTCTAGCACGCTCAAATCGTTAACATTAAAAAAACATCACCAAGCAAGCAGAAAAGAGTGAATAATTCTTTTCTTTCTGAAATTGCTGTCACATAGTAGTAAGTTACATCAACCAACTTAAGCAAATATTATACTTCATTTAAATACGAAACTTGTTCAATAAACATTAAAAACGTCCGCATGAAAGAACTTTTCGTAGCTGGAAACATTTTTATACATAGTAAACTTTAGAGGTTTCGTTAGCGCAGTAGTACTGTCATTTCAACGGTTTATGTTTCAAAAACGTTGACTAATTTTACAATCCGGATGTTATTTCATCTAAACCATTGCATTCAATTCAAACTGCGCAGTTGGCAATGCAATCGCAATAACATACGCAAATAAACGAAATATAAATATTGACAAGACAGAGTTCATTGCTATTACTATATGATAATTATTTTAATTTTCGTGGTGCTAAGTGCGAATAATTGAGTTAAGGATGGATGAAAGGATGATTCACTTCGTACCTTGAACCTTATTGTGTAGACACACAATTTTATCATAAATCCGGAATATGTCAAAGCTGATTAAAGTATAATATTTACCAACAATACAATATTATAGTAATCATATGCAAAATTGTCTGAAGCTCTATTCTCAATTTGTCTTCAGCTTACGTAGCTTATACTTAAAAGTGACTTTATATGGAAAGTCCTATAGGAGAAGGGCTTAAATTTTGTTATTGCATTGAAGTTTGAATTATGCTTATAACTATGATAACATGCTAGTGCCATTAAATTATAGTAGAGTGTCTCGCAACAATTATTTGCTTCCCCCGAGGACACGGATGAGCGAGACACACATAATAGTGGTAAGGTAACCTAGACATGTTATAAGTTATAAGTAGGTGGATGTAGATGCACAGGTATTATTTAATTCATCAGCCAAAGTCGATTTGGCAGACCAATGGCAAATACCAGCTATATGCTTACATATACAATTCGTGCTAACAACTTTGCCCAACTGTCAAAGGGAAATTATTCAAAATTATTTTGCGCGAGGTGCGGAATGGAATAAAGAGTTAAATAATACCCTGACAATGAGTTTCTGTGTATACTGCCTATGTGTGTACATCAAGGCACACACACAGGCAAAAGGCGTTTGCCTATAATAATAATATTCGACACAATACAGAAAATAGCACACTACTGATGCGATGATGATCCAAGCATGGTTTCATATACAATCCTATATAACTCTATATAGGTTTAGATACTTATTCTGATATATATAATATATTACTATGCACTTGTACTGAACTGTGTTTTCCTGTGTTCTCTTCACCACCACAATTCAACGCCATGGCAAATTCAGAGTACAACCGGTATCGTTCTATGGATCAAATTATTTCAGCACAAGATATATAATGGCAGATTCTATTCTGCAACACACACAACAGGTCATGCAAGAGCTTAAGCAGACCAAAGCTTGCAATAATACCTTGCCTTACCTTGTACCACACCTGACATCCGTTTAAACTTCAACCCTGTTTCCGTTAGAATCCATTTTGTTCTAGGAAGACGCAGCACCTACCGATATTCTTCGAGAGTAAAGAAATGCATTCGTACTCACAGAAGTGTAAAAAAAATTATGTGGAAAACACGGTGTAAACTTCTCTCACAGTGTTCGAAGTTTTGCATAAAGGAAGTAACCTTGATATCCTGAATGTTTATGCCACAGGGAGGTTTTACTTACATACTTCTTGTGCGGTTCTGTGTGAGAGTATTATTCTATTACTGTTTTAACAATTACTGAGAATTTAAACGAACATTTATTAAGTTTCATTCATGCGATAGTCAGAGCATTTCAGTTGAATTCAACTGTGTACTATTTAATTAAATCAGGAATAAATTCTTGTCTGCTGAGTGTTATTGGTGTCTTGTCTTTCTTGAACGCGCTTCTGCGTTGCCTGTTTTACTTACAATTACCAGAATTAGTGTTAAAGTATGTAAAAGTGGTATAGTACATACTTTTTATGAGTCAGACCTCTTTATTCGATTTTATGTAACGAAGAAGAGCAGTAATCAATTCTTATCGCTTCGTTCCAAAACTAAAACTTCATTGTACCTATACTAACTGATGTAGGACTAACAAGGCATATTTTATGATACATTCATAATGTTCAAAATCAAAATCAAAAGATAAAACAAAACATGTGATGTGATGTACGTACGTTTTATATTCAGAATGACTAACTACCAGTGATAAGTAAATAGTTATTATGGCAGAAAACTCTGTTTTTAATGCAGCAATCCGTTGTTTTTCCGCACTCTTGCTTCAAGCTGATTATATTGTATTTTAGTATTTCTTGTCTTGTATACCTATACATTAATAAAGAAGTTGAGATTTTTACAGTATGCGTATATATATAGTAATTACTCATATGAAATAAATTCTTTTACCATCAAAATGTTAACAACAATGGTATCGCATTGTGTGTATTCATTTAGTCGATTTTTCTTTCGGCACAAGATAATAGTGAAGTCAAGTTTAGATAAACAGTTTTGAAAATAATGCTGCTTTGCTACTACTACCAGTTATCTCATTTTTTGTGTGTATTTTAGTTATTTAGAAGTCTTCATCTGAAATTAAACGTGAAAGTTGAGTCTAGGTCACAATCACAATCATTAATATAAGCTAAATAAGCCAGACCAACAGCTTGCATGACTTCTTTGAAGACTTAAATTATTAACTCGTGTGATAACTTGAAAATTGAGTTGAACTCAAATCGAGTGAGTCACTTTACTAATAGTTTATAACAATGTAATAATATATTACAACTATAAAACCACAAAACTATAGTAGTGTATATAGTGTATTCTATGTATATCTGTATACTGAGCAGATTTATACGTTTGTATTAGTGTGTTTTATTTTTTCAGAACCAGCTGAGTATAGTTAGTATATAAATACAAACACAGTCTTAGTTAGTAGTAGCAGCATTCTAAAATGTACCATTACCATTACATTGTGATATTAATACACAGAAAAAGTATGGCACTGTATTGAATCGGTGCATTTGGAACATAGAAGAAGCAGAGGATTATAAAATTGTTACTTGAGTAATGTTTCTTAAGTAGTGTGCATGATTTCATGTACACAGACACTGAATTCTGTACAGACTGACTGTGTATCTATCTGTATTTTGCTAAACGCTGTTTCAAACGTTATAGCTGTACTCACTCACCAGTATTGGTATATAGTGTAGTACAAAAGTATACCGAAAGTGCATTTAAAGAGTGGTTGCATTTTGATCATTTAATTTTATGAACTAACAGAACTTGAGTACAACACAGTGAGACTCAAGTGATGTAAACGAGTAGACCACTAGCAACTACTGACAGACAGACAAGTTATTCTTCAACTCCTTGTTGGGAAACGACTTTTGTACGCTTTGACTGCATCAAACTACGTTATATCATAGAGAATAGTTATTTTATTGACATTTACATAGCTCTCTGTTGTGTTGTAATTGTAAGTAACTTGGTGGTGGTAGATTTCTTCGTTGAAGACAAAGACAAAGACAGGAAAAAACTTGATAGTGTCTTGATTGAAAACTTTCAGATGAAGTTTTCTTGTTTTTGAGGTAAGACTTACGGCTCATTTACATAATAGGTTATCGAATGTACTGGAATATTTGCATACTACACTGCTACAAAATATACTCAGGCAGATGTAATCATTTTAATCCTTCATCTGTGTGCAATATTTTTTGCAAAGTGCCAGTGTGTTCAATGTTCATGTAAAGCTGAAGTGTAAACTCATGCTTGGTTTTTATTGTTGGTGTGAAGCGTGGTGTGTTAACCGATATCGTAGTAGTAGGTATATTAAAGAATTAAAGCGTATATAACGTGTTCATGTTATTCTGCAAGTCTTTCTTCTATACAATATCTGTAATGTATAGAACATTAGTCACATTGTATAGGCACTTTGTACTTTGTACTAAAAAGCTGTTTCTAAAAGTTTTCTGTATTTACTGTAGGTGGGCCGAGAAGATCCAGTGAACTGGAGCGTCACATCGATCAAGTGATACAGTTTCCTTCGGTGACTTCAAGTTTGGCAATTTCTTTTTTGGATCAGTGAGTGAAGCGCTCGACGAATAAATTCAAATAACTTATCGCAGCACTTGGTTCATTGGGTTGGCAGTTGAACGATTACGGTTAGTGGAGTGAAGATATATTTTGTGTCGTCTTTTCGAGAGCCAACTTCCTTAAAAGGAAATATCTGCAGAGCTATCAGCAGTAGTGAATACCCGCCCTTTTGTTCAGCTATTTGCAGATTTGTGTGGTGCTCTATTATTTTCAGTGCAAGAGGAAGGGAGTTTTTCTCTTTTATGTATTATTTTGTGTACAGTGGATACCTAATAGAGAACTAAGACTCGCCAATACCACCTGGACAGCGTAAATAAACTTTACTTATTGTTAGCCCTACAAACCATTAAGTGTCACATATACATTCAAGAATTAAAGCAAAATGGGACAGTTTGACCCAAAAGATGTAGAAGGCAATCATCAGGTCCATAAAGATGTATCTGGTCCTGGAGTTGTGTCTTCTACACCCGGACAACCTGTAAAATACGGCGAACTCGTCGTCCTCGGGTAAGAAAAATAATGTCATTCGATTTTCTGCCAATCACATCACGCAGAGTCAGTTGAGACGATGTAAAACGTTAAGACTATACTGAGACTGTACAAGTAACGCACATTATAACTTTTTAAGTATATACACGTACCTATATGAAACTTGTTACATGCTGATGCATAATTCATAATCAGCGTAATGGCATGGTATTATATTCTTATTGCGTATAAAATACAACATAGAAGTTAACTACTTAACTACCTGACTTTTATGGAGAGCATTTTATTTTTATATTTCCTTGAACACCCTACTGTAATGGACTGCCGTTAAAAGTGCTAGTCACAGACATTATTACTCATGATCACTTTCAGCACAATTTTTATACTTATTGTTATAGATAAGCACACACATGGACACAGTAAATAGGCTCATACATATAACAACACAATAACAATACCGCCCCGACCCACTTAATGACTGAACATATTAGTCTGTAAGTATCTCACTATTTCCTATTTAGTAATCTATACTAATGCATTTTCATTTAAAACTTCCATTTCATAAATCATATTCGCGACTGAATAAATTCGATTTTAGATTAGATCATTATAATTATAATACACAGGTAGATAAAAATCAGATTAATGAAACTGGATCATATTCTCAATTGCACTGCATCGTATTACATAATGTAAAATTATTATTTGTGCTATGTGGCAAGTACCTATAGTAAAATTAGTGCAAGCAATAATTTTAACCGAAGAAAGCCAGATAGGTTTGCTTTAAGACATTATTTACACAAAACGCAAACATTGATGGCTTTGAGAGATTAAACTATGCTGTATAGATTTAGTATTGTAAGTTAGACTTAGTATAAATATATTGCACATTGCAAATAAATCCCAAACATAAAACAGTACTGTTTGTTTACATGGTCGAGGAACAACAGACGAGCTTGGCTGACTGTCAGTTGGCAGTCAGTTGGTTCGGCGAAACCCAATTTGGCATGACGGTAATTACCAATTTGTCTTCCATATAGCGATCATGTTGTCACTCAAATCACCTTTGCATTTATCATATATGTAGGCAGCTGCAGCTAAGATCTAGTACACCTAAATTAAACAAACCATAGCGCAAAGAATATAAAAAGTAGTAATGGATAATCAGAATTATTGAACTAAGGCATCCATTCCATATGCAGATAAAGGAAATTCATTAATATTTCACTACTTTATTCTTTGCCTAAATACAGATAGTGATGAAAATGGAATTGAATAATTGGCAAGTGCGATAATTGATAATGTACACACAATTCTATTGTTGTTACAAAACTAGTCATTTTTTATATCACTCTGTCTGGCTATCATTTTTTATCGTCAGTTTGGTAGACTTGGAAAATTACTGTCGAGATATTATTGTGAGAATTCATGTCGCATTTAATGACTTGTTGCTGATTAACCATTAAATGTAATGTACTTATTCATCTCTTCATAACTAACCATGTCTGGACATTTAATGGTTGTGTTAACTGTTAATTTCGTTATAGCGTATCAGATTCCATTATTCCAGACATTACCATGATAATACAAAACTGTGTTGATTGTAAAAACAGATTTATGAGAAATTGAAATTACCTACCATTTGACGCATTTTAGTACTTACTTAACTACAGTTCCTTTTTGACAGATCTAACAATGTATGTAGGTTCAGTATTCTTTTACTCGGGAAATTCTATTGCGGTTTACAATTATTCTACTAAAATTGGTTCTTTGGGTAGGTACTAGATTAGATAGTAGATAGCTATGTCGAGTACGTAGTATATTCATCACATGCGTCTAAAATTTTAATTTGACATGCCGGTGGCTGTTTCTGTAATATTTCCATAAGCACAAAATAGTATTGAACACAATAAGGATTAATGAGTAGACTGAATTTGTATAAATAGCATTATAGCATCGTAAACAGGAAACTCCATACAAATCAAGAGTTCACTTTTGGGTCGTCGGATTTGATTTGGTTATCATTTATTTACAATTCATTTGTATGTATCTGTTTTGCTCTAAAAGTTATTGCACCGCATATTTGGAATTAATGTATTGAGTGTAGTCGACCGATAAAGAGGTTTGATTGTGTTTATTACAGATATTATTGAAATGAACCGTGTATTTAGTTGATCAGGAACATACGACGCGATGTTTATCAGTCTCGCGGTACATATTCATGGTAGCTCATAAAATATAACAATTGAGCCCACATAAGTATTGCAGCCTCTGTATATGTATTGAATACGTCAGCAACAAAGCAAGAACGAAATTAGGGTGTTCATTCGTTACAAACATCTAATTCTGATTGATCTGATCAAACTGGAATGATTGGTTTATTGCATATGTTCAACATTGGTTTCTGAATTATTGACTTTATTGGCAGATGAGAAGAAAATGTTAAAAGGGGTGAGTAGAAAACTGAAGTGGAGTTTACAGATCGTTTGGTTTTGTTAGATTTTTTTTCATTGACTTACCGACACAATTACTTCAAGCATCTACTATACCAGAAGGGAATACCACATGGAATATATACGACGACACTATTCCCATGCATGTACACAATGCACAGATAGTACCTACCTATATACTTTTCTTCAATACATTTTCCTACTTTAATATACCTACTCTGCACATAAATATGTTGTACAAAAACTGCTAACTATACAGAAGAGCTACTATTTACTAACTAAAGCTACTACGCAGGTATAAGTATACCATTCAACTGAAAACAGTGCACGTACGTACGTACTGATTACATTTAACATTAAAATAAAAAGCTCGTTTCTGGTTTTTGGATTTGGGACTGAATGAAAGGTTTAAATTGTAAGGCAGTAGTTGTACAAGTACAGGAGGGAGGCAGTAAAGAGTGACCTAACCTGTTGTGCAGGCATACATAACAACATAACACAGAAAAGGATAGTCATGATAAGTGAAGTAGTGCGCTTAGCTAAAATACTGCGAGACTGACTACTAGAAGAACTATCAATATTGCATAATAATTTGTAATTTCGAATCTTAACTGATGTGGTTGTGTGCCAAAGCTGAAGTGTATTTCATATGTGAGTTGCCAACTGAGTGAATCCACGCTCTGTCTGAACACAGCCCTTATTATATGATCTCCTCGCTGCTCTTAAACGTTAAATACTATGTACATTTCTATTTATTAGAGTTGAATAGTACAAAAACTCTATGCATTATGTTATGGGACAGCCTCGTACGAACTATAACTCGAACACACCAGGCCACTCTAAACTCTAAACTGCAGATTTAGATTAATAACTAACAATCAAATATGCTAAGGCTGTTATAGCAGCAGACTTTGGAGTATCTTTCTTGTTACAGGGAGCATGGGGTGCCCTATGATACTAATGGGTAGCTTCTAGCTGTAGGTCTTACTTTGTGATTTAAATTGCCCAGCTTAACATACACCTTCTTGATTTGCATTCAATGTTGAATACCTACTACTACGAACAACTATTGATACCTGGCAGAAAAGCAGCAGCGATAGTTTAATTTGTGTGCTTAGGTATCTATAGTCGAAGAGAACGTGATTTTAAGTAGTAGTAATAGTTATCACCATATGTATTTCTATTACCTTTTATACATTCGCTGATTCTGTGTCGTTATAATTTTTCTATGCTTAAATAAAGCTACCTGAGAGAACTGAAATAGTTGAGTGGAAGATAATAGCAGAGTTTTACCTTTACCTATATGCCTTGGCCCAATAGCTACTACTTACTTGTACTTATAGGTTCATTTAAAATTTGCATAATGCAAAATCAGTTTGTAGTTTACAAGTTTGTTCTGTATCAGTCTGTCTCAAAACAAGGCATTGTGTATGGTAGAAATTCAAAATGAAGGTAAATGTAAATGTGATTTGTTCTGGTTTGAGGGCAAATGTCAATGGTATTATTCTTGTAGATTTGAATCAAGTTTACATTGTTCTTGTTGCATGTCTGGTATATAATGCAGCTTATACTCTCACATGGGCACACTTACTCACAATCTTTATTCTAGTCTTGACACATCTACTCAATCTGTACAGAAAATCACGTTTGCCTCAAATAAACCAAAACTTATATACTATCTGATCCTGTGGCAGTAGAATATATAGTTTGTGTTTTCGCTCTTATCGCTTGAGTTAACAGGATGTAAATGTAAAATGTCACGAATGCGTATCGAATTGCACTTATCAAAGATTCAATATAAAGATCATAATTTATTACAGACATTAGGTTTGATGTGAATTGAATATTTTATTGCGTTCACATGTTACACATAAAATAAGTAGGTAGTAAGTAGGTACTCCACTCTGGGTACCTAATATTTATGTTGCGTGCTATTTGTTAGCTTGTGGATAAAGTCACATTGAATTTTAAGGCTCATAATCAATGCTGTGGAGGTCCCTGAGGTTATTTGTGTAGAAGAGTAGCGCAATTTTGATTTACGCTGTACTTACGTAACAGCAAAAGCAAGATCAGGCAAAATGCAAACTATTTTCAAAGTTTGCTAAATCTTATTATGCAAATGTTGCTGAATTGAATGTATGTAGCAAAGTTAAGTCAAAGCTAAGAGACGATAATAATTGCATTAGCACCTTGAGAACAAAATTAGAACTGACTTTGTGAAAAGTTAGTGGATTCTGCCAAATGTTGACTTTGGTTCATTAATCATTAATCACTGTTTTATCTAGTGGAAATTTTGCATTTAAAGTAGCAGTAATCGATTTTCCAAATTAATCTTGGAAGGTTATTTCGCGGTTTAGTCGTTGGTTTACAATTCGCAGAGTGTGATTAAAAAGAGACAGAGCAGCTATGGTGCAATATTATATTTAGAGAAATATTAATTGCTTGCTCTATGAGATGTAAATAGAAGGTAAATCATACATGGAAAGGGTTCTTTCTTCGCCAGTCTCTGTCTCTTGGCATGAACTCACTCACTTTTCATGTTTGTTAATGTTAATATTCATTCGAGGAGTCATGTCGTGTTCCGTTCCTCATCTTCAAACTTCAAACGCTGTAGACTCTAGAGCTTCTCGACTCTTCTCAATTCTACATCCCTCTACTCCACTTCAGTCTGCCTTCTCCAAGTAAATTGAAACATGAATAGTCATCTTTATTAAATGTATGCTCAGGCAAATAGAAGCAAGTTTTACTTGTGTTGTGTGTAGTATTATGTTCTTCAGTACAAAAGAAAGTTTAAGAGTTAAGTACCCAATATATGCTCAGATATTAAATTCTGTTGTGTATAAGAGTAGCTGAATCGTCTATTCTATTCATCTCTTCTACACACACAATTTCTATTCATCGTCAGCTTTGTTGAAATTCACAGAGATTATTCATTTTGTAGTGGTGTAGGGAGTGTGTTGTATTGTATTGTGATACTTATGTCAAGCACTGTAGTCTGATACATAGAATAGAATTGTGCGTAGAATTCAATTAATTACCAAAGAAAAAAAATTCGACACAACATAACGTATGGGGATTTTGTTTTCCTAAGCAAGAAATATGAATATTCATTGCGGACATGTATTAATAGCTCTTCAATCTTTTGTTCCTCATGCACATTTACAAAGCAAATCCTACAGAATAAACTACAAAAGAATACATTGGTCTGCATAATATGGATATTTGATACTACTACATTGGCTTCTGTCAATGTAAAATTTATTAATTGCACTGTAAGTTCACACAAAGGATTGCAGAGTTGAGTTGAGTACATTTAATTACTAATATTGAACAATATTTTGTCTTTTAGTACTACGTACTTAATTTATCATGTCATTGTCAGGCATGATGAGAAGACACAGTATAACCCAGCATATGGTTTGGCCTTTCAGAAGTTGAGCTGTTGACTGTTCTGTTAGAGAGTTTAAATCGGTAATGTAGCATGAAGTTCTTTTTTGTAAATGTGAGTTGAAGGAAGAGAGACTAAGAATTATTACAGACATGCAGAGAGAAGCTCTACTGGTATATGAAAGAACAAAACCGACGACTTTATTAGCTTATTTTTACTCTCTACTACCTCGAACGTGTGCATGGAACAAAGTTAGGTTTCTTTCTTCCTATTTTTATTCCATCTTGCCTCTCAAGTGAATACGGTGGGTGTACCATTTCTATATTAAGCCACAAATGATAGTTATGTAACACAAGCATGAGGCAAAGCTGACATAACTGAAAACATAGTAAATACTGCTACCCAGTAAAGTAAAAGAGGAAGAGAAGTTTCTAAGACTAAACGATACAAGTGACACACGCATTCGTTAAAAAAGAATAACCACCGCACCGCCTTTAAATACAGTACAATGTGAATTGCAAAGTAAATATACTACGTTCATAAGTACATATGCCAAGTCTGAGTTTTGTACCATATACCGATAGAATATTGAAGACAGTCAGTATTTTCGTGTCCGAAGAGCATGGAGTGTCGCTTTATTTTATTTTCAACTCTGTGTTGCAGGTTCTTCTGAAGTTTTTGCCTCGTATTTGCTGACTAGCGTAGTGGATTTTGTTTTTTGTGCCTTTTTGTCACGAAAATCACATTCTGCTTCCTATTTCTACGTATCTTGGTTTGCCAGTATTTGTCTTCTGTGTATTTTGCCTCTTTGTAGGTTCACTGCTATCAGCTTTCTTAGTAAATGCTAAAAGGAGGTAACGCTTTTTTTACGTATTACTCGTGTAGGTACTATTTGAAGTACTTTTCAGTTTACACGATTCAGTAGATTTGGGATGGGCACGTAAAATGTATTATTTATACAGTTTTTTTGTCTCTGTGAACTTTTATACGAGTATTTTGTTACTTAAGTAAGTAGATGCAAAGTAATGTTTCTTGTTGATGAGATGATGTGATATATCTTTTGCTGTTACTGCCTTCTTCATGTTATGTTAGAAGTTTTGATTTCCATTTGCGTCGCAAAATACGATAAAATCTTTTGTTTGCATTTTTCTCAACGAGGAGTAAGCAGTGAAATGGGCTCACTCTGCAGATAAATCTGTTTCGTTTCCTGTCCTCCTAAGTACAAGATTCATTTTTAGTTAGTAGGGATGTTTATTCACCCGCATAGCGTTGTTTCCTATTCCTCGTTAAGAACATCAACAAACAAAACACTGACAGAGTTACATCGAAAAACTAAACACAGCATTACAATATCATCTTAATCTCACTCTATCGCACCTACTACAGACTGTCTTTGTAAAATATTTGCATCCCAATGACAGCGCGTGTAGTGCACTAAACTTTCCTATAATTCAAAATCCTTTAGAAAGGTACCTACCCCTAGATATGCATTGTATATACTAAAAGAACGTTATAAGATGACAGGCCCTTAGAGACGTAATATTCTTCCATGCCAGTTGAACGCTAAAAAGAAAAGATGTGTGCTTAGATTATTTTGACAGATTCGTAAAACCTAGCGATTGCATTAGATAGACGATTTCTCTGTTGTTGTCGCTAAAAGGCACGGAGGAAATCCAATATTAGTATGGTGTTTGTAGTGTTATAAGTTACATACTTACCTATGTAATGTATCGTATACAATAATATAATAGTACCTATCCTCCTCCACAACAATGTAATGACGTATACACACTGTGCATGAAAATCCTTCAGAAAACTGCACACACGCTTGAATCACACTGTCTATTTTATGAAATCATTGCAGACCAACAAACAAAGAGATACCAGGAGAGATAATATGGCAAAAGAGTAGGATTTTGTGTGGTCAACTCTTGTTTGTGGTTTTGTCATTTACAGATAATGGTTTCACTATCGAAATTGACGGCTGAGTCTATTTGTTCTACCACTCATTGGTCAGATTTTCAATATTCTTATGTATATTATATTATGTTCGTGTAATAGCTAGTAACATGCCAATGTGCGTTGAATTACTTTTTCTGTGTGGTTTCTTCGTGACTATATAGTAAGTATATGCATCGGTTTGCAATATTCTTTATGAGAAACTACACCATAAAAGTACAACCACGATGATGAAGGATTAACGATGTCATTGCCATTATATTTTGTTAGCTAGTAAAATGATGTATTTGAAAACACATGGAGATACTCTCACTATCTGCGAATCATTGGTGAAATGGAATTAATGATCGTGGTATTTATGTACATTTGAAAACAATGTCGTTTTATCGTCCTAAATATTCAGAATGGAAAACGAAATCGTTATAAAATTAAGGTGGCTCTTTTAACTTTATGCATTGACATCCTTGACTGTTCTATTTGCGTCTAGTAGTGTTGGGAATTCAATTGATCAGTTAAAGTGCAATAAAATTGTTTGATGTGAATAAATTCTGCCCGTACTAGAGAAACAACATTTACGTATATCGTTTACACGGTCACCATCGCCTGGTTGTTAACTTCAAGTGTATTTGTACAAACCCTACGACGGCCTGCAATACGCATAGACATCGAGGAGGACACTGGTATAACTTGAGTTTTATTTCTCTAGACGACTCTTAACAAGCCTATAAGGAAAACTCATCAAAAATTTACAACGCACTTACACAAGCATCAGATGAAGTTCTCACGATCATCCTGCTCTCTTTTCTGTGTATTGGATCGTTACTATTTAGGTAGTACAAGTAATGTCTGGCTTCTCCTGATACTAATGTGTTTTATTGCACATCCATTGTGTATTCAGTTACGTCCTTCCCTTACAGTTTTTGATATTATTGTATATATGTACACTTAAAGTCAACTTTTCAGAGACTATTTTCTTACAAACAGTGAGAACTTGACCATAAGAGTAATACATACATTCATTCCAGAATCCAGTTGGTTGAATCGTATCGTATCGTTTCTTTCGTTGTGTATATTTATTGCAATGAAAATAAATGCTAGCTCTATACCACTACCACGTTGTCATTATTTCTTTCTGCTGTTATTCTTCGTAATGACTTGGTTTTGGTTTGCCGACCGTATTTTACCAACTGTAACTCTTCTGCAGTGTATTACAAACTCGAAACTTCAAAGTATTGTGTTTAGGTTATTATATTAATATTGTGAGCAAAGGAAGAGTCTCTTCTCTCCTTTCTGGTAGTAGCTCTCAAGCGTTCAATGGCATAACAGATGCTGTAGGGCATTTATAGTAGAACTGTGTAACACAAAAGACCACGTGGGATTCAATTCACGTTCAATCTCTTCTTAAGAATTCCTTATGGAATTCATAAGCAGTGTGTACTGTATATAAAGTCTAGAATTGTAAGTTATGCTATTATGCTGTAAGTAAAGTAATGCAATCTAGTACCTCTTCTTCAGCTGAGAGCTGGGTAAAGTAACGACGACCAAGCCTAAGGCAATCTATTGTGTGCTTGTTGTTTGCCAGACATGGACACTGTAGATGTAACATGTAGCTGTTAGCTTAACGAATACACCGAGAGAGAGACTGAATACTTCGTCCATTTCTCTAACAAAGGTCGAACTCAACTTAAATCCATGTGCAGTAAAGCAATAGTTGTAGTGTTATTATTATGTTACTATACTACTATGCTTTATAAAATACATATACAAGCTAAGCTATAGCTGTATATATTTTCTACTATATATTATTGTATAGGTAGGTATATCTTGCCTGATTGTAGTAGAATTATTATTCGAATGCACAAAACGCTGTTGGTAGTTTCTTAGACAATCGAAGCAGTGCACTTGGATGCGCTGGTGCAGATGTAAAGTTTTTATTATAGTCCGTGGTATTAAAAATCATGCATGTTGTATGTACCATATTTTGGTTTGTGTTGTAAATTGTTGTAGAACACGCAACGCATATAGTGGAAATCCACGAGAGCAGAATGCAATAGTGCAATCTTAACTTTAACCCGACTGGGAAATAAATTGTAGGATTTTTGATAGCATTTTAAGTCTTTTCTGTATATACTTGGTTTCTGTTGTAGTGTAAAAGTTAATGCAAATGAACCTTGTCTCCGTCTCTGCACTGCAATGTTTATTTTACGAGTTTTCAGTGTTGGAGTTGAAACATGCAATGGCAGCTTTGCAGATGTACCACAGTATTCTTCGGCTGTTTTCTTCAGAGTGTGGACGTACGTAGTAATTATTTAGTTAAAACGCTATAATTGAGAATTTTCTTGGGTGTACGAAAATGCAAGGTTAACTATGGACAAGTTGATATGACGAGCAATAAGATGTGGATTTCTATAAAGTGCAATGGCACTGGCACTTGGTTAGTTAGTTTTATGTGCGTTGTTTGCTTACTCACGAATATAATTTCAGTTTGTACTTGATAAGGAAAATGTCAGTGGAACAGTAATCGGGATTTTTATCGTCGCCTGTCTGCATGACCAGTTTCCAACATTAACACTTGATGTAATGATTAAATATTTATTTCGCATACTTTGTTATTCCAGGGTCGTTTTGTCTGTGGACTTTAGACGAAAGGTTAAGATGGTGTTGGTAGATTGTCTTATAAATATGTAATTATATTGCCATAAGTGTAGGTATTATGGACTGTAATAGGTATGCGTGGTTGACAAACAAACAAGCTCATAATTATCGTAGGGATAATAAACACTTCACATGTGAAGACGAGAAATTAACACACACTTTAATGTAAGAGTTATTTTCATTTTAATATTACGAAAACATCTTAGCAATCATGATATTTTAATACTAATGAGCTGTATGTTGTTGCTACTACTGCTAATCTTGTTTTGAAGTTTAAACATGCATCAGCAAAAAAGTAATTCGTAATTCCAAATTAGCATTCTCCCGAGTAAATATTCCACTGTTTACAAATTCATTAAAAATTTTGCTGAATCACTGTCTGCGTCTGTTCTGTGTGTATCAGATAATGTATGGATACATTTTTTGTGCCCGTGTACATTACATTATATCTTACATTACATTACAAACTTTCCCATTCCATTAGTTAAGAAAACAGTACAATACAATACAAAGTTTTTCAACTGGCTATAGGTATTAGCTATGTATAAAATTATACGCACATAATATAGTAGAAGTATAGTAGAAGTGTTTAATGCTTAAGTTACAGCATAACAGATCCGAGGAATGTAAATGACCTTTTTTGCTTTAATTTCATTTACATTTTGTTTGTGTTATTGTGTCTACAATCCAGTTCTGTCCAGATGAAGTTTAGAGGTACATAAACGTGTTCATCACATCATCATAACCATAATTCACACTGAACAGAGAGAAACTTTGTTTTCATTGCATAAAAACTCAGGGTGTCTATATTTGGAGTGGTAAAGATTTCCTTTCGCCGATTCCCGTTCCATAAGATAATTCCATTTGAGTTACGTTCTTTATTCGAAACATTTATTTGTTATTCTTACATCTCTATGTAGACTTTCATTTTCCCTAAATAAGATCCTACACAAGGAAAGCAATCATGTAAGATTCCTAACGATGTGGTGGAAGTTTTCCTGGGACCGAAAGTCAAAACCCAACTATTCCAGATGAAATAAACTGAACTGATTTTAAATTATGACCTCATGCAACCCTTGCGATGTAAATTTATGCGTACAATCTCTTCGATTTCAATGTTGACGTAAAGATCACAAAACGGCTTTAACTCGCGTCGCATAGGTTAAGCCTAGGCTTAAACTACACTGTGTTATTAATGGATTGAGCATTAAAGTTTTCCTTTCTTCTCTCCTTCTTCACCATCAACCATATGAGAATTCACACAGAAAAACTTCTCGTAGTAATTTACATTCAAACTGAATCTAAATGCACTGTTCGTGTCTGGAATTAAGAAAAGTTTTACGCTGCACTTAGAAGCGTTTCTTATACAATTCAGATATATTTTTCGGATATTATGTCGGTGTGTAATTTGTAGATTTCGTGTAAACCTGGTGTAGTCATAGATCATTTCGAGGAGATTATGAGATACCAGGAAATATTAATAATATTTAATTATGTATGACCAACTGGGATTCATAAATATTTGTGTGGTTAACTCTAACTGGAACTGTCTGTCTAGTTTAGTGATATTTTGTTTGTGTTTTTGTAATATTCCTATTGTAGTTGCATACATTATGATTACCTAGTATGTTCTTCTATATTTGAATTAATAAGGAAAAGTCTTAGCCACCCATAACTCATTGTCAGTTAGTAGGAATGCGTACCAGGAACAAATGTAAGTATCTGTGCTTGTGTGCCATGTCAATTCCAATTTACGATCTGAGTAATGTGCAATGAATTCAAAGATGACAGCCAGGCCGTAGAGCAAGTTCATCTGCTCAGCCCCCAGTAGTACTACAAAGGAAAAGAAGGAAAGTATGACTTGAGAAAACTATGTCTTGTGTATCTGTATCTATGTATTCATTTATTAAAGTCTTGTATTATGCCATCAGCAGAATTCTTAGAAAAAAGACGGGTTTCCACCTAAAACCTCTCCACATACATAATATTATGTGGTATCTGTGTCAGAAGCAGAAGAAGCAATACATTTATTTCTACTTACAGCCGCACTCTGTAGTTATATTACATTAAAGAGTGTTTTACTGCATGAGATAAGCTAAACCATCCCCAACTTAATACTAGTAAATCTAAAACAGGAATAGAGCTGCTATATCATATATAGACTTTCGTAATACTTGCCTATAAAATGATACAACTACTGGCTTTATACAGAAGAAGAACGATGGTCCGTATACAATGTGTACACATAAATATTTACCACACAAAGCAAAACAAAGGCCATATACGGTACTCATCCAATGCCGTTGTTGTTCTTTTCTGCATCTCTGAAGAAACACAAACAGAAGATATAAATTACACAGATTTCCTTTCCATACCCTTGATTTATTTATATTTACTTATGATGTTCAACTACTAACTACTATCTGTACTTACTAACTTATATAAACACAAGAAGTTTAGTCTTCCATAAGATTCAGTAGTAGCTTCTTATTCACTTCAGGAATAGACTCTCGCATATTTTTATTATTAGCGTAGTATTAACAAGGATTAGTGCTGTAGTGAATAAATAGTATCTCTGTACAGAGTGCAGTAAATATACATCAACCATGGTAAATGGCGGTATTAACTGCTTTTGGTTACTTGCACACATACAAAGTAGTAAAATAAGTACCTACTTTGCAATCACTAATGGATTATGTGTGTAGCAGTCGCAAAGCCTTATTTGCTTCAAGTATATACTACAGTCACACAGAGCATTCGCAATGATAGAAATCCCAATGGCTTTTCAATCGATTCTCTAATACTTTCCACTGTAAACTGTATAATACAGACTTAGACAACTTAGACTTATAAATACTTGCTTAGTATACTGCCATTGTGTGTAATCACTCTCTGTGTTGTATAGTAGGTACTATACACAGAATACACACACACTTAAAGTCTTACAAATTGAACGCTGCAAGTGCACCAGCTAAAACGTGGCTTGAGCATTCAGCACATTTCCACTCTTTGCAAGTGATTTATCTCCTTTTACAGTTAAAAAAGAAGGAAAGGCATGGTAAAGAAATAGGAGGATAGTTCCAAGATTTATTGGCCGTACTAATCGACTTTGCATTCTGTTAAATATTGCCTACGCGTTCGGAAAGTTTCTTCAGAGGAACAACCGTAGCCTTTCGGTCGCCTCAGAATGTCATCGTCGATATTTTGATTGTTGATGCGTTGCATTGAAACGTTCAGCTGTCAATTTATTCAAACTAAATAGAAGTGCAAATATTCATATGTGCTTTTTGTTTTTATACAAACACATTATAATATTATTTTTTGTATAGCTTTGTGAGTATATGGATTGTAGTAGTAGTGTGTGTTTCAAAAAGAATTATCTCCCTATTTGTCATAATGTAATTCCTTGCCTTGCTCGTCTGCCGCATGTACGATGCAAATGAATTGAATCTGAATGACTAAATTGCAGTGCAATTTGAATATTCGTTTCATCACGTCCTTTCATGCTCCGTGTCATAGTAATCAAACAATAATCACCATTTTCTTTTTACTCTCTGTAAGTACAATGTATATGTTGTAAGTAAAAACTGTTTGATGGTAGATGTACCGCTGTTTCATTTGTCTCACATCAAATCAGGCATAAAAAGTTACTGCAAGCTTCTTTCCGGTCGGACCAATCCAGTTATACTTATGTTCATGAAATTCAACCAGTTTCAATGTTATTTCGTTTCCTTTGACATTCAACATCCCATACGCTTCATTCATTCGATGTATCATTGCAAACTGCATGCTGTACATAGAACAAGTTTATGTTTATTTTATCTTTTACAGATAGCGAGCATATATAAAAGTTGTTGTAAAGGAGAGCATAATTTAATGCATATTATGTGCTTATATGGTTATATACCTATAAGTTGAAACGGTGCGGCTTTACATGTATATGTGTCTTATATATGTACATAATAATAGCTGTGTTTGTGAAATAGTTATGTCGTTCGGTAACCGCTTAGTAGTTGAAAAGATAACGTTCACTCGAAAGCTGAATATAAATATTACCTCATGCGATTCTCAAGAATTTCGTAATATTATTCAATAGATACTGCTTAGTATTTATAAGAATACTTACTATTAAAATATTTTAAAGCACGACCGATCTCAAAAAACAGTAGTGTCCTGTCGACTTTTTATTCGATTTAGTTTTGCCGACTCTCGTTACTCGTGTGGTGAAGCGATAAATTTGCACTGTTGGTTCCACAAGATTTTCCCACAGAATTGCAAAGTTTTCATACAAGACTGAGCATTTTATGTACAATGCTATAATGTAATACATGTGTAATGAAATCTTAATTACGCTTGTCTCGTTTATTTCATAGCGCCCTTTACAATCACACTAATTGATTATCATTACTAGAATTAATTGCATGATTTGTCTTTAAGCTCACATCAGAACAGATTGCATTACTATTACTATACGGATAATGTACAGTTAGTTACCTGTATTATTACATGCCAATAACATGCAGATTATCATGTCTGTGTGAGTAGTAAAAGGAAACTAAATCTGCTCTGTGATCCTGCCGCACATTCCCTTCTGTATTTTGTGTTAATTACAATGTGTGGGCTGTAAAAGTTTCTCGATTACTATAAAATATCACATCAAAAGTCAAACCTCGCTTGCCGATGTGATTTTTGGAGTTTTAATGAGCACACGTATCCAAAGTTGCTTATTCATGTCCATATTAGTTGAAAACTGTGTTTGCTTGTATCACTCTCAATGTAGTGCTTTTAGTAGCTAGCCTAAGTCATATAGCTAATGTAGAAAATAAAAGTTACTTGCTAGAAATAAATGATCAATGATTGCATTTGTCTATGCCTTTACAGCAAATACAATATAAATGAACACGAGTTGCTTACCACGCATAGATCGTTTAAAAGAGGAGGAAAATAATCATTTATTTTAATGAACTCTGTCACCAAGAATCTTTTCCGAAAACGACTCACTCAGTTTCTGTCGTCTGTATTAGAATAATGTTATATAATACATAGGCAAAAGGAAAAGTATTAGAGAGTGCAAATAATAATAGTGTAACGTAACACGATAAGGTAAAAGGCAAGGCAAAAGGTATAATGATGACAAAGTGTAAAAACACTACCTACTACTGTAAGAAGTTATTCATGAATCTGTATTTGTCAGGCGGAATGTATCCCAGCCTTTAATAAACTTGGATAAATCGATTTCGTATGTCGACTGTATGTACAGAAGAAATTTATTCATAGAGATCTTGCCCACAAGACTTGTTTGACTTATCTATATGGTTAACATGTGTATCATTATGTTTTGGTCCGGTTGAATTTAGTCGCTGACTATTACTATACACTTTCGTTGACTCGATCTCTTCTTCTGCTTGTCATTCTGTTCCAAGTTTGAAAACTTATTTACATTGCGTTGCTCAAGTTGTTTGAAATGATGGAAATAGTGGGAAAAGACATAAATACATACAGAAGTAAACATGAAGTAGATATTGAGTCAAAAAGGGAATGTTGTATCACACTTCAGAGAGAGGAGAGAGAGTAGGTTGTAATAAACTACTACAAAGTAACATATGGGAAGATGAAATGTTATGAAATTCAACATTCAATGAAACGAAGCGAAATGGTGAAAGGAATCAACAAGGGAAATGAGAATGTCTGCAATCCACTCTACTATATATGTATGTAATAAGTAATGTTGTATAATAAATACACTACAAAGCTCCATATACTACAAGTCAGAGCTTACAAACAACTATAGCAGTAGTAAAATTCATTTAATACAGCTGAAATTAAATACTACGATCTGTGATGCGATAGAGACCAAAAGCGTAGAGAAGTACACAAACATTAGCAAACACAAGAGTTACCAAATACGTTCTTCGTTCTGTACATGCAAGCAATGAAGTTAGTGGATGTTATGGGTTTCCTTTTGCTTTGCCTCGGTCTTGGTCTCTCTCTGACTCTATGGATGTCGTAAATTGTGCGTGGCATGTGTCGTGTATTTATTTCCAAGTTCCACTCCCACTACTACTAGTACTCTCAGCTTGACCAAGTTGCTAAGTCGGGTTAGAGCAAAAATTTGCGTTAGGAAACACGAGTCATCGAGAAAAGCCCGCATCAAAAAAGACTTTATTCGTACACGTAATAGGTATTTTACATAACACGCATTGTAGTGCAAGTCTGAAGTGCTTCGTCTAGTCATAAGACTCAAACGCGGAAATGTATGTCAAAATTGATGGGAAGGAAAAGAGAGGGCGAGGCAAGTGGTGGTGTTGTTAGTTGTTGTGTGCGAAAAAGCACTTTTATCATCTTATGAATCATACACTCAGTTCATCGTGCATTCATCGAACTTTTTTGGAGAATATTATTTTCTACACACTCACTCGTACATACAAACATCCACACGTATTCTAATATTCATCCAAACTGGCTATTTCTAGCTTAGGTATATTAGTGTGGTCTTTCTTATACTTATATCAAGGAAATTGTATAATAATGCTTGAATTTTCCATTTCATACTATTCTGTATAACTTTACTTGTAACTATTTCTGTACTACACGTTGCTTTTTCCATTTCTATATATTGAAGTTCTGAACGCGTGTGTGTGTGTTGTGTTTTGTGTACGCACACACAATTTTACTTAGGGAGAATGAGAAGGGAGTTGTATAAATTGTAGAAAGTGTAATATGGAGTGCTCTTGCTCTTTCTTAAAATGAAGGAAACCAAATTCAACAGTTCAGCCTTTATGTACTTCTGTGCAGAAATGGAATGAAATCCACTTAGAGTTCTCGACATAGTTGAATCGTTCGTGCAAAAGCGTTTCATTCCGTACCTGTCTTGCACAGGATATATGTGTGTGTGTTTCAAAGATGTTTTGGGAGGAAAGAGCCAAAACTGCCAAACTTATATGTAAAGGGGAAGGCAAAGTTCGTCTTCTAAATGGAATTGTATCATGCTACACGTATAAAACCATCCCGAATCATTACGCACTGCTATAAAGGGTTATGTCATCAAATGCTGCTCCGACTACATCTGCTTTCTTGATTCAACTCTAACTTTAGCACACACGCATTATTGTTGTACATTAGTAGATACCCTTCCTTTCCTGGTATTAGAAGTACAACACATGCATTAGCTTATATGGCAAAAAAATCTCCTACCAAAACTAACATAGTTGTAGCACTTAAGTATATACAGAGTAACTGGTAATGTTGTGTGTTTTAGGCTTTCTTTGGTTCGGTATTTAGTATTTGTACTGGGTAGCAGTAATATCTGGTTTTCTTTTGTCATTCTCCTTCTACAAAAATAGATTCCATTTTCTGTTTACTGTTTGTATTTCCAGGCAGAGGCAAACCTGCTGTATAACAGAAAACTTTCAATAATGTACACGAGCTACTACATGGGTTTTGTAGGAAGTGAAAAGAGCTAAAATAAAGATAACTGGTGGTGTTCTATCTTTTACTGTCACGTTTTATGTAATTTATTTGGATTATGTTATGATAGCTACAAGATAACATGACTGAGTAAAGCTCATTTCGAATGCATACTGGCAGTAAAAGTGTGTATGGCAAAATCGTGGTAGTTTGCGCAAAGTTTGCATATATGCAAGGATTATCTGGCACGAATTTGATAGCAAGTGTAATGTTAGTGCCTCCTTGTAAGTGCAGGCAACTAACAAGTCGGAAGGTGAGTTCGTAAAATGAAAATACACACTAGCTACTAGGGTTGTAAAACAAATGAGTTCAACTCGTGTTTTCCATGTATATACATCATACTGAGTTTTTAATAGTGGAATCATGTGTGTTTCTTTGCTTTTCTACTAACATGTAGGTGAGATCTGTCTGCATGTATATTTTTATTAATACTCGTCGTTTGTTAGATGAGTTGTGTTACGAAGAGTGTTTAAGCTTGGAAATTGTGCGTAGAGATGTGAATATGCAAATGTGAAATAGTGTAAACAGAGGAAAATATGTGTAAACAACAAAAGCAGCTGTATACTTTACTTAACCTAGATTGTAATGTTAGTGTTAGTGATATTACCAAATATTCCGTATCTTGTACAAGCTGAGAGTGTGTATTTTTACGCATGTTTCTTGCTAAAGTGTTTTAGCTGTCGTAGGTGTGAGTTCGCAGATTTCCTGTGGCAATTTAGCATTTCAATGTAATTTAAGATACGAGATGCGGCATTTGATGTTTCATACTATACTAGAGTCTTCTTTGAGGTTTAACTGATATGTTGAGAATGATGGTAATGCGTGTACTTTATGTAGATGCCTTATCCCTACTTTATAATGTAAGGTTAATGTAGTAAAAGGACTTGTGTGATCTTTAATGTATTATCTATCTGTATGGTAGAGTGTTTTACTTTTTGTAACTCACCCTTCCTTTTAATGTCAGAGCAAAAAGAGCTTTGAAGCTCCAAGTGGATGTTTGTCGGCTTTCCTTATTGTTAAAGTCCATTGTATTTCGTGTGATGTTTCTTGACGGTATTGTGTTCTTTAGTCTGACGGTTTAGTGCTCTCTTGTCCTTGTCTTGGACTATTTGTACCTTACCTACCTACCTAAGTCATAAATAACTCTGAATTATCTTATGCGAAAATATATGCTTAAAAGCACTACACAATCGAGATCACACTGTACCTCCAAGATTAATAGACTCTTACATAAACAATGCTCTTTACTTTTTTAGGAGTGTAAAAGAAAGCTACTTTGATGTAAATCCAACTACAACATAAGACTTGAATGTTCTTCTCGAGTTTTTGCTAATGAAAATTTAACCTACAGGCGCCGGCTTATTGTTAGCTGATTGGATTTAGGCTTAGGTATATTTATTTATAATTATGCTTCTTATCGAACAATGCAAGCAATTTTCAAAAAATCACAAGCCAGAAATTTTTGACTATGTATATTAATCCTGTAACTCATTGTACTCTGTACTGTAGCTGACAATTATTTATTAGTATAGTCTCTCCATTGCATTCAACAATATTTTTCCTGCAGTTTTGAGAAAATGAGTTTTAACAAGGACTGACTTTTGCTTTGACATCTGTATTTGAGAAGGAAATGAAGACTAATGACCTTTTTTGCTTCATTCTCCGTCAAAAATCGTTCTGTTTGGCAGAAACTTTTATTTTGGTTGCTTAACAAATTGATTTTCTTCTGTAAAGCCATTTGTAATCCTGTGGTGTTTGTTTTGAGTAGATTGTAATAAAGATAGTTATCGAATGTGTAGATATTTGCAATTATTTACTTGGTTTGTTGCGTTTGGATGACAATACTATAATTAAGATCGTTATTACAGTTGCAGATACAAATTGTCAATCTCGTTAGATTAGATTACATTCCTTCTTATTAAGCTTCATTTAATTGCAAAGCCCTAAATCGAGCTTTGGTTTTTTACCCTACTAGTTGTTGTAAGCTATTTGTTACTTTTTTGCAGACTTCCTTCTGTTTTTACGCAGTTTCTGTTCGCAAGACTAGAATAACTTTTGTTTGCAAGTATATATTCACATTCTACGTAGCACTAACGCACATTTTCCAATGGGTTAAATTTTTATGGATCTGTAGTTGAGTTGAGTTGTGTACATTTTCTTGTGCTTGCTGACAACTTTCTATGTATGCCTCAAGTCTGCTGCATCCAACCAAATGGAAGACGAACAACAATGACAGTTACCGTTTATTTTGTAGAGTACATGTAGTATTGCCCTGCAATCTACTTTACTATTTAGAGTATGGCACAATACAGTAAATTCTTGAATTCTTATTTGTTTCTCTTCTTGTAGTATTGTTACGTAGGTATTTACTTGTTGTAGGATTTTGTTGTCATGTTTTGTTAGTGCTTTACTGTGTTTGTAAATAAGTAGCCTTTTTTCTTGTAGGATTCATTCAATTCATGGTACATCAAAAAATATATACACGAAAATGTTGCAAGTTGTAATAGTACTAGTTGGCAAAGTATTTTACTGTCTATTTGTACCATTATTCACTGTGCGAACGAACTACAACCACGCATCTTCGTACCAATCCAGTTTCCGGGGTTCGATCGCTCGATAATCTCAGCTAGTCAATATGTACGGTTATTGCCTGTCGTTGCCAATATTTTTTATGGTCATGTCTACCATGTGTGTGCGTACAATGTGTATTTTTTTCTCATTCAGAGAAAACACACACTCACGCACTTTTTGAAAGCTTTGCTCAAAATACTACAATAGCACTGCAGTGCTATTTATTTAGGCCTGTTAAATAAAAGCTGTCTCTGTCTATGCATTCCTGTTATATATTTTCTGATTATTAGACGCGTGTAGAAATGTAGTAGAAGAGTCCATGTGTATAGGATTTATATAGCAGTAGAATAGGCCTGTGCTGTGGTTAGATCAATTTTAAAAGGATTATGCATGCCTAATAGTATTGTACTAGGGTTTTCGTAATAATCATTTCAATAATCTGCCGGTAATCTATTTACTGTCACTTAAGGTTGGAATGATGTTCCATTTCAGTTCCAGTAATGTTCTACTAGAAGAAATTAAACTACGTTTATGGTATCCATCCGTTTTTCATTACGAATTGTCATTACTTTTTGATAGCATCATTTGGCTCAGGAAATGATCATGTACAATGGTAAATTACTTGATGATGACGTACAAAGGTTATCATTTACAGATGCAAACACTGGTAGTTGTATATTACAATGTACGTGGCAGCTTAACAGAATGAATCTACGTAGTAAACTATAAATCTGTTCTTATTAACGTAAAAGGTGAATGCCAAGATTGGAAATGGTGAATCGTATTTGTGTACGCTGCTGCTGCTTTGATTGAAAAGAAAGCAATTTGCTTGGCAAAGTAAAGAATGAGTATGTATTGTAGTAGGATAATGCATATGTTGTTGTTGAAAAGAATTTTTTCAATTATCGTTCCTTTGTATAAAGCACGAACATAGCGCAGGTCGCTGCTAGTAGTAGAAGGACTAAATTGTAAACGTAAGAAGGTATTAAGCACACGTACTGACGTATGTGATTTTGAAGAGCATCTGTGAGCAGAGAGAAGTAATAAATGTGATTTCTCCATCAGTTGTATAATCATGCAAGTCAAAAATGTTCAGCTTTGCCTTTAATGCCTTTACATTTTTGGTTTTAGAATTATAGAGGCTAGGGAAGAAAGATATAATAAGTTGGTTGTTTGATTTGCAGCTGTTTTGTTTCCTTTCCTATTTCTGTAGGTTGTTCTCCTGGCATTTGCTGGCAATTTTTATCTTTAGTGTCTTCCTTTGTTTCCTTTGTGTTCAGACTTCAGACACATTTCCAGGTACACGATGGATCCAATTAGAGTAAAAAATTATCCTGAAAACATGTACGAAGGCATATAAACCTTGTTTACGATGACGCTAATGATTCCAATAATTCCTTTTCTCCATGCGATACAAATGCTTCCTGCAGAGGAGCGTAGGTGGACTTGTACTGTAGTTTTATATGTGGGTCTCTTTAGAATAGCGAGTTGTATTATTAGTTCTAAAGATTTTTGCATTAGGTATACACGTGGATAGCTAACAACCTGTTCGTTGAAAGGATAATGGTACGTACGTGTGGATCTGTGTGTGGGTGGATAATTGGCTAAAAAAGCTGACTCTTTCTTGGTTACCGTTAATTTTAAGAGATTCTTTATTTTCATGCCTGCTTAATTCTAAAAACAGTTTTGATTGATTCTTGTGGTCGTTTATTGCTCAATGATAAAACTAAAAATGTTTTCTACTCGCCTGGATTATTTTGTAGAAAGTCTGAGCAAAAGTGCGCTGAAATACTTGCGCTTTGTGTTCTTCATTGTATTTGCCTATCAGTCATGAGATGAGATGATGAAGATGGATGAAGTATGAATCGATTTCAGCGAGTGATGCTTATATTTTAATTATACACAGTTGAGTTAATGGTGGGAACTAGAGATTATGAGAAATCGTGAACGTTGAGATGGAATGTGAAGAAATTCTCTGTGTAAATGCTTCTCTTTTTATAAAAAATCACGAAATTGAGATTCTGAAATACGATTATGTGAATCTTAGAATGGTACACCATTTTCCTCAGTGGAAAGGCTTTAGTACATAAATATTTTCTGTTTTTAACATTAATTCGCGTGTCTGAAAATATGATCTGCGCAAAGATATAATATACCTATGTGGTAT
This sequence comes from Pogonognathellus flavescens, assembly GCA_019776165.1. NCBI lineage: Eukaryota > Metazoa > Arthropoda > Collembola > Entomobryomorpha > Tomoceridae > Pogonognathellus > Pogonognathellus flavescens. Next base: position 16,071 of record JABASD010001261.1, on the reverse strand, counting down.
TAGTAGAAGTAGGTACCTACTTATAAATCGAGGAGATCTTTATATAGGTATTAGATATCACGAAGGTAGATGATAGTAAAATGTAATGTGACTTAGCAAGCAAAAGTTAACAGTAAAAATGTGGGTTATTAATAGCAATTCAAAAATTAGAACTTGGTTGAATTAAGCGTGGAAAGAGATCGCTTGAGAAAATTTGTTCATCACGCATCGATCGCTATTCTGTCAAACGTCATTCATTGTGCCATGATTCGTCTCGATCTTCTATATAAAAGTTTCTCGCTTTCCTACTTTGCAAAAAATCAATTCATTCGTCAACAGCAAGTAGTTTTACACTGGGCATGCATGCAGTCTACACAGTAGTGTGGAAACAGACACATTTTGCAGTTAGGAAAGAATGTTTGTATATTTTTAGCACACGTTCAACCAGAAAAAACACACTTTGCTCACTTTCTGACAATTGTGAAACACAAATATTTTAAGTCACTTTTTATATGGAAAGCTCAGGTATTCGCAATGCAATGCAGAGTAGTGTCGATAAAGATTGCAACACTTGCAAAAAAAATTTGGTATGACAAAAAATATTGGCATGTAATGTTTCATGGTTCAACTTCAACTTTAAGCTACTTATCAAGCTATGCCTTATACACACACAGCTGAATTAAAAGATTAACATGTGGAAACATGTGATACATATACAAATACTTCTTATAGCTCCTTACATTTTTGTACAACTTGTGGGTGTTTATCACGCAAATTGATTGCTATAACACTGTTGTACTCTTGTACTTGTACTTGCTTATGCAAAGTTGTGCTTATCAAACATTACTACATTATTACAACAAAAGTTTTCATTTAATTATGAAAAATGATGATTTATTAAGAAATTAATGAGGAAACTTACTTATATTATAGAAACATAGAAGTAGGTACAACAAGATAGATAATTAATGTAAACTACCGATTTACAGTGTGTTCACAACAAGTTTCCAATTAATGGAAGATTAACCCTTCCGTGCATGCACATGTGTAGTAAACATTTTATGTTCTCATTTAATTAACATTTTCTCATCGTCAGTGAACACACCTTTGTAGGTAGATCATAACTAGGAAATGAAGTATACCCAACAAAAGCGAATTTAAAATATTTAGTTTCTTTTGTATATAGTAATACTATTGCATTGGCATAATTGGCAATAGTAGAATTCATAAATAATTCATACTTACACAAAGAAACAGAGAACTCCTATTTTAACTCGAAAGGTACTTTACATACTAGTACAGTACAAGAGCTACTGAAACTGACAGCAATGTAGCGTGACTAAAATTGGCACTACTAGTATAAGTAATAATAAGGACATAAATACCTACATAATATTAACATAGTAAACATTATGCAAACATTAAAAATGTCTATTTATACTTTAAAAGTAGATCGGATGAAATCACGAAGTAGTAGACAGTATGAATATTGAATCTTCTTGGTATTCTTCCTATCAGTTTCCTGTGTGTCATATTTATTGCATTATTAATAGAAATGGTCTGAATTTTCATTGGACTTGACTTAATTGTATGACAGGCATACCAAATATTTCCTTTTGTGTGTAGACCTAACAAGTAGTAGAAAGAGAAGAACACAAAGAAGAGAATAATGGCGAGATGATAGCTGCCTACTAATAATAGAAAAGAACAAAAGATGGTTAAAATTTAAATGAAGTGCAATTTAATTTGGTAGTTTATATTCAGAAATACTTGCATGTATACACTACATAAAGAAGCCTACATCTCTATATATCAAAAATAGCTTGTACTCCTACCTACAAGATGCTGCAGCCGTTTCTTATTACAATTTGTGTCCATCTACAGCAGTCAATGTGTCCCAAGTTCGCTCATTTCGTTCCTTATCTTTATCTTTGAGGATATGGGCCATTGTTAGGGAAGTAGAGCGAGGAGAGCTGAACAAGCGAGAACTCTTTCTAGAGTGCGACTACATTTTATTGTATTTCACTTCAGTTTGTATTATCTCAACTCTCAAGTACTAAATGGTCTATTCTCTTGTTTGAGGCATTCTATTATTTGTGCAATGTGTGCAGTCTAACATAAGTCCAGCCAACACAGATTAAATGAAGTTTTACGTATGCTTTACTATAAATAAAATACACTTTACTTTATTCTGCGTATGGCTATATATAAGGTACTTTATTTCTATCTTTTGTCAAAGTATATATATGGAGAAGTGAAGTAAACTCCAATTCTTTAAAGTGGTTTGTACACAAAAAGTGTTATTTTTAATGAATTTAGAATGAGATTGAATGAATGTGCACACAGATGCAGAGAATATGCAAGCCTACGTAATATTTTATGCATAGACATCCACAGGGAAAGTAAAAGTGTCTTCTTTTAGAAAAATCCATGCTTGCTTTGGCTATAATCTTATCTTTACTTACGGTTTATAAAAGAATGTTTGTTGCAACACTTGCCTTCCCTTTGTGCCTGCATTGTTTGGTCTGGTTGGATGTGGTCGACTGATTTGATTGTGCAAGTGCGAACTAAGCAAAAAGAAGAGACTAAACTATTTAAGACTTTGAAACTCTCTGTGTGTGTGTAGAGTGTGTGTAGGTACATATATAAGTGCATTATTATACTTACATGATGTATACATCACAGTGTACAAAAGCAAAATAAAGAACTGTATTTTTGTCATGCAAAAACCTACATAACTTATCTGGTAAAAGGACAGTGTTGTTACATTAGTTCTTCTCTGTCTATCTTATATGTTTCATTTATGTAGCATAAATCAATGTAGCACTACTACTAGAAAAGCACAAGTTTGAGTTTCTTTTATCAAGAAAATGCATTCAGGGATCTGCTCGTCGTGGTAGCAATAAATAGCTGTAGCAGAAGCTATCGTCTTCTGTGTGGAATAAAGACAGTCTTTGTTTGAGTTGATGTGCTGTGGGCAGCGTCAGATAAAGAAAAACGATTTATTTTTGTAACGACTACAAGTCTTCAATTGCTCACATTGGGATTAATAAAGAAGCTGTAGCTGTCTCATGTAAACAAACACGGGAAGAAAAATAACTTCGACTTTGCTTTGCTCTATGGCTCTAATGGGAATGTAATGTAGTTGGTGATTTGCAATTTGTTTGATTCGCGACTAAGCGAACAATCAACAATGCGCCTTTACACACACACACACAACAGATACAGTCGTCTTTCTTTTCCTTGTTTATACTCATGTTTATTTGTGTTAATGAACACCATTGAGTAAGCAACGACTGAGAAGAATGTAGTTGTAACGAGAGAAAAAGATTAAAGTTATCTAATACATTATACAGATAGGCATGGACAAATGCACTGATGTATGTAACCACAGCTCTTCATTCACAAGCAGAAGGTGTAGACATATATTTATTAGTATTGTGTGTTATGCTCATAATTTTAGAACAGAAAGAATCAGTTTGCACAACAATTAATCCTGAATATTGAATACTAAATGTTAACAACTCCTCTGTGAGAACTGAGAACCAACCTCATATTTATTTATCTTTTTATATGTAGTGAGAACTGCAGCTTATAAATTAAAGTGTTGTTACCCTTCACCAACAAAAACCAATAGCACAGCAATTAAACGCATTTAGATTGACCGTTATAGCTATAGCTTTAAAACAATTAAAGATAGTAACGAGGGATATGTATAGACTATTGTTGGAAATTTGGTGCTGGGTCAATTTCGTATCATGAATGCAGCACCAAGGTATTGTTATTGTAGGCATTGTTAACAATGCAATGCTGAAGTCGTCATTATCAACAATTCTTAACTTAATTAGATGTATGTATTGTTTTGTGCTGTACAAACTACAGAGAAGCGCTTTTAGTTAGTTTATAATAATCAGTAGTCATTGTCATTAGCTACACCTACACACTGTTATATCTAAGACTGTTGTATTTTATAGTATGGATAATCTGAACCTGAATATCAGTAGAGTTTAGAAAATTAATTATACAAAAAATAGAATTGTATGGCATTCGCACACAAAAATACTTGCAATAAGGCATAGCGAGATTACAGTAATGGGAAGTAAACAAATGTTTATTGCCTGTGTACTGTGCAAAGTTTTACCAAATAAATTTGTAAGTTTTTAAGTCAGTTTACCTGTTGGAACTTTTGAGTTTCAGCATTTTAAATTATTTGAATTGATTAAAAATAATTTTGACAGTTTTTTTTGTTTATCGTACGAAGTAGTTAATATTTCAGTACTTTTCATGTGAGTCTTCATGTACAAAATAATTATTAACAAACAGAAGTACAATAAACAGTAGACTATATATACTAGGAGATTTTGTTTTCGTTATTCCTTTTGCTTCTCTGATGAAGATTATATTTGACTTTGACTGTCTTAATACATTTGTCGACAGTTGTACTGAAATAACTTGTCAAACAAATGCATCATACGTACATGATGCAATGTTTTCAAGTATACAAAGCTCTCTTGTACGTGTAAGTACATACAATTGACAGTGGAATAAGTAAAACTGTATTAACACGTATTAACATTTTTATACATCAGTATTCGTTACTTTATTAAAATTTAAAAATGCTAACTGAATCTGTTTCTTTCAAAGCATAGAAATGCGTTTTTATAATAAACTCATATAGAGAAACTAGATAAAACAGATAAAATGTTAAACAGATGAAGAGCAGGAGCAACGTGTGTGGTTGGTATTTGGAATTTATTTTTTGCTCGTTTACCACTGTAGAATGTAGGGTGGCACAGAATGAAAGGTATTTCGGTCTCTTTGATATGATATAACTTAGATGCAACCAGATTAAATGTGGGTAGGTAGTAGGGGAACCCTCACAATCAACTCACACAGTAATATTATGGCTCTGTGCTTTTACTTCATGACTTTAAGAAAACAAGGCTTTATTAATTTTAACTTTGTATGAAGTTGTTTGTTACTCGATATGGATGAAATTCGGATTGTTCTGACATTGAGTTTGACACTAGTCAAGTACATAACAAATGTCTACAGTTTACATACATGCAAATGTACATAAGTAACTTGAATAAAATTATATGTGTAAAGAGAATATAAAACAAACTTACATTGCAAAAGCACAAAGTACCTACCCTTCTTGTTTGGTGTGTGGTGCACTTGACAGTTTGTTATTTTTCAAGCTGAAGTCGATTTATAGATTTTCTAATTTGACTTTTGTGTCAGAATGTTGCACGAATTTTGACAGTTAGACATGCAGGATGTAGGTCAAATAAATTTACAATTTGCATGCACAGCCTAAATTACTAGTTGACATTACTGCATGCATGTAACATAAAATTTCTTTCAGATTTGCATTTACTTAACTATTTGCGAAATTCTATTTGAGTTATTATTAGCATAAGTGCATGTAATACTGCAAGAAGTCACGTAATATCAGTCAATTACATTGGGCAAGTTATTTGGGAAATGGCACACTACACATTGCCTGTAGATTTTTACACTTGAGGTTTACAAGGCCACGTTTTTGCAAAACCTACAAAAAATAAGCTACATACCTAGATAAACACATACCTACTAATATTTTACATTTAACATCATTGAATGGTTTCCCACCTGATTGATTTGTCAGAAAACTAATAGCAGCTGTACGCGACGAATCTCTAAAAAGACAAAAACAGAATAAATATATTTATACACAACTTAAGATTTTAAGTCAAAGCAAGAGAAATATGGCACAGCTAGTGGTTTATTTGATTGTAATTATCTGAATTGAATTTAGTTAATTACACACGCACTTAATTTCGTGGTATTCAGTAATGGGGCGTTTGGTTTGTGCTGACGTTATTAATGAGTACCCTTTGAAGTACGTTTAATTTTGTGAGAACTCAATCAGCCCAACCACATCTCTGATGACATCGTATAATGAAAATCACTCCAAGAGAGATTTCTTGCAATTAGACTATTCAACTACCCTCCTCTTGGGATAAAGGATGAAATGGGTAATTGGAATGGCTATGGTTTCATTTCAAACAATCAGGCCCATTCATCCTGTGCACATTAAACAGGAATTCAAAAACACATCTAATATACCCTCAAGACTAACCAGTGTACGTATATTTATATAGAAAGAGAGAGGTTATACTCGAAGACAATGAGAATGTAACTGCCGTTGACATAATTACAAAGCTCGTTCCATTCAAGTTAAAATAGAACATAGTAATACGGTAGTCCTATACTTTACTTATATCCTGCATCGCCTATAATATTATCGTTTTGCCTCTCTATATTATTATTACGGCAGTTGAAGGCTCGTCGCAAAAAGTATACTTGATATAGCATGGCATTGTCATATCACAATTAGTACTGCACTTCTAATGCTATGTGTATATGTTTGTAAGTTAAAGTTAACGAAGAAATGTAATAATAATGACCATAGCTGTGCAGTTCATTATCGAGCTCAGAAAATGAGCTAACGGGTATTGTACTAAAGGAGATGGATACAGCATGAGGTTTTACAATGATAACTTCTGTATACAATCTAGTGTGTACAGTGTACATTAGTTTTGCAATTTCGATGGTCGTTGTTTGAGTATGTAGCTAATGCATGTGTATACATCGTAAAGTAAATGTACAATGCGTAGAGTGAAATGCCATGAAATAAAATACTTGTCAATTATGCCAGAGACGTTTCATATGTCACGATCATAAATATGCTTCTATATATAAACCCTTTCTGTATGTGTGCGTACTTATTACGTATATCTGATGCTATGTATTTATCCATAGAGTATTTCAGAAATTGACGCTAAAGAGTTGTGAAATTACTATAACCAAAATATAACCTAAACAGATATTATGCCGTGACAGGGCTACATAACGCAGTTTTACGGAGACATATAACACACACAATATAAATGCAAGTTGTCATTTGTAGTTAGTATAGGTTGCAAAGAATATATAGCTAGCTTTGTAAGTATAATTATGGTTTATGTCATTGGTGTGTGATGTAGATTGAAATGGAATGATGAAAATGAAGGCTTAATGCACATTATGTAGGTTGTGCCTAAAGAGTTAAGGCCACTACCATTATAGTGCTATTGAAGCTACAATTGCGTAAGATATTATATATTGTATTGTACTACTATATACACTACAAATAATAAAATGGATTTAATGGTGTTATTCGTTCTTACTTGTACCATTGTCCAATAAAGCATGGTATTTTTTAGGCAAGTATTAGTTTAGCCAAGCTTAAATCCATTATTGTTGCAAACGAAATTATAAGTTAATGCATGTGCCACTATTTATAATATAATAACCCTGTTGTGTCATGAAAAGCAAGAGTATCTCTCTGTATATATATTTACTTGGACCTTTATAAGGTTGGCTAGTACAACAACACATGCAATGAAAGTTTTGCTCATTTTGCTATTATTAGTTGTAGAAGAGATGCATTGTGTTGGCATATTCGTACATAATAACGTAATGTACTCTTGCTTTTATAAGATGTTTGCATTTTCTATTTTATTCCATCCTTGGACTAGCATGTTAGCATGTACAATAGAAATGAGGAATCACGGAAGCTAAGGAAATTAATTCAGTTCGTGAATGGTTAAATTGTGATCAGTATCAGGCGTGTAGACAGAGAGAGATATGAAATGAACGTGTACCGAGGAGTGCTTGGTAGTGTAACTTGGAGTAACTCTCATTGCTACGAGAAGGAGAGCTTAACGTATTGTTATTTTTGGTGGTGGAGGCGTAAGCAGATGTTTCATTCTGCTTGGCAGTTCTCTATTCTATGTTATTTTCTTAGCTGAATTGACTGAGAGAGAATAAAAGAGAAGGAATAATAATAGAGATTCAAATAATGTTTTGCTATTCAAATTTCGAAAGGGTGTTGCCAATATTTGTAAAGCCTGTCGTCATATAATATCTATTTGCATTTCCACATGTTGTTTTCCCCCGCATACATTTTACAGTACAGCTTGCGATTTCTCAAGAAAGAACAACATTGTCATTGTAAGTTTTCAGAATATCATTCAGTACCTACTACCTCTTAAGAAAACTCTATGCTGCATTTTTACATTTGATTGTTATTGAAATTCCATAAATGACGAACTGTTCTGTAAAAAAGATTTAAAGAACCGTAACATTACATGGCAATGATACACATTGCAGCTTTAATGCACAGTACGAGCACGGCCTTCAACAAGGTTTGATGCTTATCAGTGTCGACTTTCTGAATACATTCAATACAAGTTGACAGTGTTATAATTCGTGTAACATCCATTAACGAACTTTCCAATTAGTAAAACCTGTCATTACATCAGACAGAAATTATTTGTAATGAAAGGTTAGTTATTAGTAACAAAGCTTCGTTTTCAGATTCATTTTAAACACTTGCGAGTCAAAAATTGTTTTCATGTAATGGAAATCAATTGAATATTGCTAAAAATGTAGGTTAAAGTTAAACCACGGTATGGTTGAGAAACTAAATGGTATGAAAAAACATATTGGACTTGTAAAGCAATTCGTAGATAAGTGTATGTACTTGCCAAATAATTATTTTCTACAGATATAACTTTTTAAATTTTCGGTACTTTATTCCTAAATTTCTCGGTTACTAAAAATGGCAACTCTTGAAGAGCATGAAGGCATCTTGAGGATTAATAGGTAATAGTAATAGTTATGTTCATTGTAGTATTGTGGATTCAACTGTATCTGCTGAAGCTTATACGAAAGGCATTGCTTATATATCTACATACATAAAGAAATCAGTGTTATCTCTTCTTGTGATAGAGTATGCGAGATGAATAGAATGGAATGGATGATAAATTCAGTATAGACACGGTAGTTGTGTATGACATACACATTCCGTGCTGCCGAAGCATTAAGTAGATACTTTGTAGGCGAGACAATAATGATAAAACGTCACAAACATTGGAATAATGAATGTCACCAACAGTAAAATCTTGCTAGACGAGCAACGAAGCAGAATAAACTAGAAAACGAGAAGAGGCATTGTTCCTTTGATTACATTTAGTAGCAAAATGTCTACTTAACTAGGAAAGTTGTTAAGTGTGAATACTGTGTTGTATAAAAACACGTTATTGAAAGAAAGATTACTTTAGGAAACTACGTTACATGACAAATGATAATTAAGGTGACATTGTCCTCGTGGGCATCCAATTCTACTACTTGCTAGTCATTCATTCTACTTGAAGTTTTGTCTTTGCTCTCTGCATGCTTTTGTACTGCATACAACAGCAGTAGTTGACAAATTATTATACTGACTGGTGGAAACATCACAGTCACAGTTTAGCATTTGTCTCTCGAATAATGTATACATTAGGTATTTATTTATGATAATGGAATGCTTCTATACCTATTTACTAATACTAATGCATGTCCTGAAATTTTTAAAGGGAAAATAATGTAAGGTTATAAAATAACAAGTACCTATGCAGCTGACGCGCATTAATAATTAATAAGTAAGTAATAATACATGAATAAAATTCGTCTTATGCTTAGTCACGATTGTGTGACTGATAACTTATAGATATCTGTCAATGTCACGAATGTTTGTAATGAGAATTTCCTCTAAATTGGCATTATTATTTTACTGACGATGATAACTTATAAGAGTAAGAAAGAGCATGAGTAGAAATTACTGTTGGTAAATATTTTCCCTTTCCATTTTTCTGTGAGGGTAATCAATTTTAAGATCAATCACGTTGTAACTACGTAGAGAAATTTTAATGATGGCAGAATGAGACCAACCATGGCAAGACTACAATCGTTGAGTAATTAAATGTCAAAAATAAAATGGTAAATCTTCACGTTACAACACTGCACAGTCTCTGCCATTTACCATAAAGTTCTCAATAAAATACCAAGTCACTACTTAGTACTTAGGTAGTGTCCGTCGTTGTCAATTACTCTGTCGTAATAAATCGTTCACGAATGCAAGAAGAGTGACTTATGAATATTTTGATTAATTATATATTTTTATTGAATTTCAGCTATAATGGATTCCTTCCTCAAGGAGATAAAGGACGAAGAAGGTCGAAATTCATATTCTGCAGACGAGAAAAGCCAACAGGAATAAAACGATCTAAACATTACGTCGTAGATACACCACACACATCCAAAGCAGTACTTGATGCCAATGTCCATTCCATTTCGTACACTTTGTCCAGAAATCAGGCCGTCATAGTTGAGTACGTCCCTGATGAGGAAACAGATATGTTCCAGGTGGGTTTTCAATTTCTAATCACGTATAATAAATGTGCCCCGGTCCAAAGTTTAAATATTGCTCCTGCATACTAAAGCTGCAAGTGCTTACTTAGCAGTTAGCGATCTAAATAGAAAACTAAATGTTTTAGCTATTACTATTACTACTATACATTACATTATTTACAAGCTCATGACATGGGACTCAGGTAAAACAAAAACACGTAAAAGCGAGTCAATATATGGCCTGAATGCGAATGTTACGACGAAAACGAAGTTGGCGAAGAAATAAATGTTCCGTTCACCCACAGGGTGTTTACTGCATATTAAATTATTTATTTACCTCAAGTTCGTCGGACAGAGTTCCTCAAAGTGCGTTATTCCATGATACTTTACCACTACTACACAGCTTGGTCTTGGAATACAAAACCCAATAACTTTTATGACTTAGCCTTGCGTCTATTCTACACTACTACTGTGTACAACGAGAAGTTGTTAAGTCGTACGTGCCAAGAACCCATAATTTGCATTTGACGGTTTGAGAGCAGAATTCATAACAATTTAAGTACATTTTATCTGTAATCATGAGCAACATGAATTTTCTATAAACAAACTCATATAAGTGATCTTCTATATAAAAGATCAGTAGCAAGATACATACTTAATAGCCATATTTCGTAAACTTGTAAGTACCTTGTGTAGGAAAACCTTATTTACCTGTTTACACTACTGCTGTGTGCAATACTGTGTTACACAAAGCTAAAAACTGTTGCCTATACATTATTCGAGCCTGATTGACTATACTATTTATAACTATTCAGGTTTATGTTTGCATTGTGTGTGTTTAGCTGTTTAGAAATTCTGAAAGCATTTCTGCGTTGCGCATTATGATAAGAATTACGACAAAGAAGCTAAAAAGCTAAGAGAATTAACTTTTCCACAATGAATATTTTATCGCACAGTACTTAAACACTTAAAAAGGTATGTCTAATACTTAGTAAAGTATTAGACATACCTTTAGAGGTACTTGATATAGTTGGAACTCCTATTACTCTCACCCTTCTTTATGTATTAATCTAGTAAATATGACAAGTACGTGCAGAATAAAAAATATCACGTTATAAACTACATGCACTACATAATTTCGTGTTTGTGCTTGACGAGGCCGTAAAAACTGGAGCTAGTAATATGCCACCTTATTGAGATCTTGTAGAGCAGTGGGACATTTATGGAGCAGTTTCAGCAAGTCAAAGTAATAAGGAAGAGCTTTTCAGTAAGTAATGGTTTGATGAAGTAAAGAAAGATTTATACACTTTAAGCTACAACAGGATAGGTCTAAATCCACATTGTAAGAACTCTCAAAAGTATGTCTGTCCCACAGCAAGAGACGACAAAATTTATTTACCGTTCCACCGACAAGGCATTTAATGATGTGTTTAAGATCGTTTAAGCCTTTGATTAAAATCAAATGGGAGAAAAGGCGCAAAACACTCCTCTATAATTTTCAGTCAGTTTTACTGATACTCCTGTGTACTACCTAACACCCTGACTGAATCCCACTAATCTTAAATATACTTAAAGAGTTAATCTGTTCGTTTACATTAGCATTTGCATTAGGAATTTTCAACTGATATTAAATAATACTCTGCATAAACAATTTTTCCATATTAAAATTGAGATTCGAGTACCTGACTGTAGTATTAAACATGTAGAATACGTGAGTAAAAAAATTAGTATTGTCTACTAGGTATTTGTAGTTAAGTTTGGAAAGTAATTTATATATTGGGTATGCACAGGCAAGTGAGATAGGTCTGGTACATATTAAACAAAATTTTCAGTATCAATTATAAGAAAAGTATCAAGAATTAAAAAAGTTATTAATGAGGATTGCATTTCTTTATCTTTACTTTAGTGTATAGATATACCGATATGCGTACGCTATTTCATTTCATCGTGAGATGGAAATCATGCTAAAGGAAAATGAGATTATAATTCATTAAAATATATGGACCTCAGTAGTAGTAGTAGGTACCTTTGCATGTAATGGATGTGTGTTGTAAACCTGTACAACATAACAACAGTTGTGCTTCTGCGTTTAAGTAGGTGCCTTACCTCTCTTTGGGTATATTTGTAATGCTTGTAATAAAGTGTGTACTTTTAGTATGTAGGCTTTGGACGAACATAATAATACAAGTTGGAGCATCGTTGCAACTGCAAAGTTGTACGGATGATAAAAATGACAAGCACTTGTAGTTAGTTATACTGTTAGTGTGCCTTACATGCGTAAAAGAAAGGGTTAATTTAGGTTGTGGTTGGGTAAGTGTGAATTTAGTAGTTTGCGTACGGTTTTTAGCAAGTTTGAACAGTTTCTGCGAATACAGCATAAAGTAGTGTGGTAGTTTGTGTGAGCTACATTGATTTACATGTGCAGGTATAGTCAGTACACAGTACATTTGTTCACATTTTCACATTTTCTGGTTTACAGAGTGTACCTAATTTTTATTGTGGAAAAGTCATGTCTCATGCAGCCTAGAAAAATGCTGCTTCAATTTACAAACTTTGTACTGCACATGAAAGCCATAAATTGGTGGTTAGGAGCGCTTAGCGTAAAATAGTAGCATATAAAACACTCGAAATTAAAAAGAATGAAGCTATTTAAATACATCTAGAAAACCCATGTGCCAAAATCCTAAAGGACTTACTTCTAGAGCTTTGAAACATCCCACAGTATTAAGAAGTCCCAAAGTGCAATTTTGGTTTACGCTACTTAAGTAATCACCCTGTATTATTTTTAAGTTAGCTTCTGTCAAGAACGGATATGTAATAGTCCTTGTGCTGACACACACATCACACATCGATTTGTTGTACTTGTACCCGAATCTCATACAGTAGTTTGTTGATTTACAAAACTCTGCAAAAGTTTCACATACATAATGCGGTGGTTTTTGCTGCACGATTTGGGTGGGATCGAACTTTTAGTAGAGTTGTAAGCCATCATCATGTTGCATTACTTGCATGTTTGTGTGATGTTCTGTGAATAAAAGTTGCGACAGTGAAGAGTAAGTCGTATTTGTGTGCTATGTATACACAAAGTACATGAGCACAACAATAAAATCCTTTTTAGTAGATTCTATTTCGTTGTTGTTGTAGTTTGATGCAGTCTAGGCACTCTAGGGACATGAATGATGGTTCAATCCCCTGTGCGGAGATGAAATGTAAATACTATTAAGTGCCATAAGCAGCCTAGTACATAAATAGTGATAGAATTGTGACTTGCGACTACCTACATGTTTTCTGAGTAAGTGATAGTGGTCGTGATAAGTGAAAATCACTGAAGGGGTGTAAACAAATATAATTGTATAAGTCCAACCAAACTGAGCGTGGTAAAAGAAATTACTATACTGCATATGACCATATAAGAAACTAATGGATGTGAGTTGAATATCCCATCACGTCACCAATATGTAAACAAGGGGATATACCTCTTTATAGAATACTAGACAGGCATGATGAGTTTATGTAGAATGTTACTGAGGGATGATACAGATTACTTTACTTTTACAAATATACGTACGAGAGATTTGCTTTGGGTAGCTGAAATGGATTGAGTAGTATTCTGACGACAAGCCGAATGCTTTCTCTCTCTCGAAAAGTTTTGGGATGCGCAACAGGGCGTAAAGAAAACTGAGAGTATCTGTAGATAGTACAGAGTGGAGTACTCATGTGAGTGCTCTGAATCAAGTGAAAGAAACACGAAAGATAATAATGAATAATGGGCAGTCTCTAATGGTTGAATGATTTGATTTTGGTGTTGTTTACCCCTTATATGTATATGAAATACTTTTGCATTTATACATTTCCTTTCGTTTCCTTTGATTTCATCTTGTATGGCTTTATCACGGAAAGTTCTCTTTTCCGCTTGTGCAATGAAACGTTGCAGAGTACAAGGGAACTTTATTGCTATGTATCCGCATTAAATTAATCGTGTGTAATTTGCCAATGTCTATATTCTTCTGCAGTTAATATACTGACAAGTAATATGAGTAAAGTTGAGTTTGTATATGTAGTAGAAAAAGAATGTATATAGTAAAGTTGCACAGCAAGGTATCTTGGTTATATGTAACGTATTTTTGTGCAATAAACCATGTATTATTGTTTTTACAGATTGGAAGATCATCGGAAATGCCTATAGACTTTGTTGTAATGGACACAGTGGCCGGGGATAAATCTGGCGGTGTGGACAAGTCAATGCAATCAACTATCTCCAGATTTGCGTGTAGAATACTTGTAGATCGAAAACCACCGTATCAAGCCAGAGTTTTTGCTGCCGGATTCGATTCTTCCAGAAATATATTTTTGGGGGTAAGTCAAAATGTAGAAATTATTTTCATTCGTGTGAATGCACTTGCAAAGTTTAAGGACGAATCACTATCACAATCGATGAAACATGCATTGCAAGAAAAATATGTTTTATCTTGTATTAAGTTAAGTTAAAGTTAAAGCATAAAAGTTAACTATAAAAGTCAGAGAAGTATACATAATAGTTGCTCCATGTCCAGCTAGCTAACATGCCATTGCAGTTGAGTTGCTAAGAGTTTTACAACATTTACAAGTAATGGTAATGGAGCCCGTGCAGCAAAACTTACAAAGAGAATGCATTCGGTTAAGTAACTATAACATTTTATAAGGAGGAAAGAGAGAGTAGTAAAACTGTAAGGTAAAAACTGTCTGACAATTGTTTTGTGTGTGAATAGCGACTGGTGCAGCGGGTAAAAAGTCCGCTCTGATGGTCCTGAAAAGTTGGCATTCAGTTTCACATTTCATGCGCGTACACCATTAGTATGTTGTGTGGTTTTGTGTTCACTGAAGGTGAAGTAACCGAACTCACTTGAGCTGACGTGTACCCTTTTAGTAGATCCCACTCAAGTTTCGACGAAATGGTGTGAAATTCCTATTCTAAACTATTCTCGTCCATTTTAAGCTACGTGAACTTGTTATACGATGATGATCAAATCTTAAAAGTTTTCTCCGGTCAGCATAAAACAGAAAGAGTTTTCTCCTTTCCACCAAGGTGAATTAAACTCCGGAAAAAAGAAAAGGTTTCTCTTCCTGCTAAGTATACTTTTATTGACCAGAAATTCCACGTCGTCATTTTACTGATGTTATAATTTAATTTTTCGTATGACCCAGCAACATTCTCCGCAGTAGATGGTTTACCCATGCCAATAATTCATCTGTAAAATTATACAAGGCAGACTTGATAGACATCTTATCTTTACTTCTACACTATAAAAAGTTATATCCAAATTCCTGACTCCATTTGCAAGAGGCTCTTTAGCATTTCCTACTGTTATCGTTATGTTACTCGGTTGCAACTTTGTCACTACGACTGACTCATTAATTTACAGAGGGCAAACTACAAGGAAGGAAGATGTGACTCATGTGACACAGCTTTGAATGTATAATGTATACCTGGCAGCAGCCTTTGGTATTCTGTGGTGTGGTTAAAACAGTGTCAGAGTAGCTCAACCTTTTAGGGTGACATAAATGCAGAGAAAGGGGAGGTAATGGCAAAATGTGTTAGGACACACTGCACTACTGTACACAGCTCCAGGATCATCGTTATTGGATTATCAGCGTTCATTGTTTATCTTTGCATTCACAAATTCACAGGAATATTTGTTGTCCATGCTACATATATCACTAATGAATCAGCAAAGCAAAATTATTGTGAGTACCTCCTCCTAATAGAGTAACATGATTTATGTGACCTAAATGCTACAGACGTGCTTAAATACGGCTTTCAAATTAGAAGTGTGTTTCCGAAACGGTGATATT
>JABASD010001260.1:0-43909 GCA_019776165.1 Pogonognathellus flavescens | reverse complement strand
CAGGGCCGGCCTTACGTTTTGCGGGGCCCTAGGCGAATACTTTTGCGGGGCCCCCAACAAAAATATTATCTTACACTTAAGCGTAGCAAATTTCATAATTGCTGCCTCCGTTGCGTCGTAATTAAGTCATTCGTCATTCGACGATGACAATTCCAGAAAAAGAGAATGTGAAATATGTTTATCTTATAAATTGTGTAAGCGCTTTTTCGGTCATTAGCCACCAGTATTCTGTTTATATTTTGCAAGATTCCGGAAAACTGGGGTAGTTCGGCAAAAATTGCCGCAGAAGGCTGTTAATGTTTGAATTTTTTGCTCTTTGATTCCCACCGGTGACTTGAGCTCTCGAATTACAGACAAGCTCCTGGATGAGAATTAATATTAAATCATCGAATTTTTAGAGTATGCTGAACACAGCAAGCATTTCAACACAGCATTTCTGTTGCGGTGACAAACAATAAATGCAGTTCAGAAGAGTCTGTCATTCGCGCGAAGCGCGAAAAATTAGAGCAGATTTAGGCTAAAATAATCAAAAAATAGACTAAATTCGTTCGTGCACAGCACGAACATTTTTTGTGACTTTTTGCTATTTTTGGACATTTTTTGCACTTTTTCCGGGATTTCAGAAAAATTGCAAGATGGTCAGACCCGTTAGTCTTTTATAAGTCATTAACGGTCGCAAATAGGTTTTAATTATTTTACGTTTGAAAAAGCCACTTTACGCTTAGGCAACGATGACTAGCATGGCTATAAATACGGTACGGATGCTACTAACAAAAAGGTATTAATTAATATCATTGCTGGATCAGCTAATTATAAATATTATGTTACACTTTTTTCACATTTCAATCTACCTTGTATGTTTATTGGTTTTAACAACAATCACTTTTTTTCGCCCTAATTTTTGGTGAGCGCGGGGCCCCTAAAAGCGCGGGGCCCCAGGCGGCTGCCTTACCTGCCTGTTCCTAAGGCCGGCCCTGCAAACCTGATAAAAATATATCCTAGTGATCCATTGAAAGGCTAAATTTGTAGTTGGCATCAATCGGTCAAATGCGTCATTAAATCGGACACATATTTCACGTTTTCGTGTAGTAAGTACATAATATGCTCGTAAATTTACAGACAAGAACAAGATATGTGATTATTATTATTGTCCAACTTTAGTATTACGAAGCCTTCTTACTTCGTTGACGTATTAAACAATTCTCGAAATAACTAACGTCTACACGTAAAAATGGTTACAAATATTGTAACAATTATCTGCCTGAACGCCTTCGCGCATCTCGAATATCATGAACATTCACATGTTATTATTATTGCGTATTATTAACTACTTATCAGTGAAAACAACACCACAATAAAGTAACATGAAAAATTTGACGGTCATTTATTAAAGGGTGCTCACAGACAAGCAATTTCGTGTTACGTATTATTTTTGCAAAAATGTTTGTTTACATACTGTCCAAATAAACTCTCAAAAAAAACAAATTCTAACTTATCTTACCTATAGGTGAAAATGATGCAACAATTGTATATCTGGACATCTCGAATATCATAAAAGTAAGCATTAGCCATACCGTAATGCTACACAAAAAAAGTATCTTGCAAAGAAAGTGCGTGGTCATTTACAAAAAGGGTCTCTTTCTGCCAAATAAAGACTTGAAAGAATCTTTCTCTGCCCAGAAAAAAATTTGAGCTAAAATAAGATCGTAAAATAGCTAAATGTGCAGATAATAATGACTACCATGGATCTGCTAAAACTAATGCAATTAGGTTGAAATTGAACAAACAATAATAGTAACAAATGCACGTATACTTCTTCAATAGACAAGCTCGTTCATACATACGGGGGTAACCTAACCAAGCACTATCAATTTCTTGGAGGTATAGTTCTTCTTTTCTGCTATAAATATTTGTTTAAGCACCAACATACTAAGTACTCTCAGAAAAACGAATGGAGACAAGTACAATCTGGTACAAATGATGTAAAAATTATCTGTCTGGACATCTTGGTCCACCTCAAATATCAAAAAATGCTTATTGGGGACCGTTGAAAATAAACAGCAGTACAGAGTAAACAGAAAAGTGATATGAAAAAGTGTGTGGTCAATAACGGTCTCGTGCTGCCATGCAAGTTCTGTATGGCTGGAATAGAAGTCAAGAATTGTTTAGAAGTGTTTTTTTATTCTTTGCAACTCAAATAAATGAAATAACTCTCAGAAAATGTAATAGAAGCAAGTGTCTTTGTATAAGTATCTATTCTTGTCAATAAAACTTCGTCATAACCTTCAGCAAACGACATATTATTGTTTGTGAGCAATTAAAATGTAAAATCACATAATGTTGTTTTTAGTTTATTTGAACTTATGAACTTTTTTACTCCGCTAACAATGGTTTATTACGTTCTTATTCAATTTGTACGTGTTTTTGCCCACAAAGAATAATTACAAATTACCTTTTACATAGCGAATTATTTAGCGAATTGTTTTATGCCCAATTCTATTTTTGCTTGAATTTTTTTAAATCCACGGAGAATTGTATAAATAAAGAGACGGAAATCTTTTTTTAAAATGTAACGGTCGTTGAATAGCTCGTTTACAATTAGAGTTGCTACCCACATTTACATTGATAAATTAATGGCTGAACTGCTTAATAAAATAAATGTTAGTTTGGATAAAATGAGTAACCAAGCTGAAATGACTCAAAGGAATTCTGTTAGCTAACAATAAGCAGTTGATTATATTTAAACACCATCCATTGAATTTATTCAGTTAAGTTTCTCTCTCACTTTCTCTCTTTCTCCCTATAAAATGTTGTGCCACGTTGCTTTGAATTGGTTTATCTTTTCATTGGTATTCTTCCATTGACTTTCACTGAAATGCTTCTGTCACGGAGCAAACTGAAGGTTTTTGGTTGGTGCAACCTTGCGAGACGATACTGCAGTAGTCCATATATTGGTGAGACTTTACAAGTTTCAGTTTTCAGTAATTCTGTCTAAGTTATTCATTATATAGTTTGGAAACTATTTGGTTTTGTCTGATATTGATAGCTGTTGAAGACATTGAAAAAGTCTGCTGGTGTAGTGTGCAAGTCCCAGTAGTGTTCTTCTGTTCTCTTTCCACTGTGTATCTGTCTGTTTCCTTACTAGTTATTTAGCAGAAAGATATATGACATAATATAACTACGGCTACTTAGTAACTAGCCAATAGCCACATTGAAGGCAACTACTGAAACTGAAACGGCTGCTGCTACTTTCCTCTCCCGGTCTCTTTCTTTACACAGATCGCACTATAAAAATAATACTCCTATACTAAATGTTCTTCTCCCTTCTTCTCAGACTTAAACCTTTTGCTGAAAAGATCTTTCTGACGACTAGGTAGTTATTATTACTATTTTCTCACAAAACCATCTATATCTATTTCTGGACGTACGAACAAAGTGTTTCGCTTCCTTCATGTGTTTCCTTCTTTCTAAAATAAGTGAATCACTCGAACAAAAAATGCTCTGACGTGCAGTTGTAGAGTAGAGTTCTTTCTTAAGTAACTACTATTCCTCACCATGTACCATTCACAGTGTAATAAAATCTATACACTTTTACTTTACATTATATGTGTAGTACATAGGTATATATATAGTATATGGTATGAATCTGTGAAATATAACTCCTGGTGCAGTGACCTACCCCTTTCAACTTACACCCATTATATTTATAGGTATACACATTTATGATTGCCTCCACGCATTCGACTTCTTGCTTTTAATCTTCAGCGATTACACTTGTGCTTTGGCATTCTGATATTTTCTACACTGCTTCCTTTTAATTTATGGTTCTGCAAGGTATTATTCCGTTTTGTATTCAATGTACCTTTTAACAGTTTATTGATGGTACTAAGCGTCCCACACACTTTGTGACTTTGTTGATTCTACATTCAAAATAAAGATTCAATGCAAAAAGATCAAATTAATAAAACGATAATGAGATTACATGTAGATTCAGTCAACACCTAAACATCAAACCTGTCTGTCCGTCATTACGATAACTTGAGAACAGTTTTAGATAATGAATTCAAACTTGGTACACGTACTAGTGACAACCCATGCGAGAAAAAATAGAAGATGGGTTGGGGACAGTCGGTCAACTCCTTCATTAACTTTGACCTATCAGATTAACTATTGTGTTAATACAGCTTCAAATATACAATCTCAATGTATTTACTACTAAGCGAATAAGCTGTGCTACTTCCATTTAAGTTTGGAAGGGAAATCCGTCAGATTTCGAATTTAAAGACCGCCAATGTTTGAATATTAGAAATGTCAATGGATGTTTTTAATACATGTAGTCAGTTGAGTTATGCTGCTACACTAACACAGTGTTACAGTTGACATGTTGCTGTCTTTGTAAATGTTACCGTGTCATATAGTCCACAACAATGACACTGTTGACTTCGTTACTTCGAATGGTTTATTTTTTCTTCATGTGTGCAATTTATTTTTACAGATATTTGCTGGGTGTACATGACAACTTTGATGCAACAGAATTGGATGAGTTCATCCTCTTCTATTTCCATTTCTTGAAGAATTAGCATAATACTTTACACGTGCTGCATTTGTATTCAGGTAGATAGGAGTTATAATATTTATCCTTTTCCAACATCAAATGCCTATAACACCCACATGAAGATTTTCTGACTAACTACTACTATAGCAAGTCACTAAAATTTTATTTCTATAAGTGTGGGCCTATACAAAGTTGTCAACGCATTAATATTATTTTGCACAATTTTGAATCCATGTACAAAGTTAAGTACCCAAAAGCCAGAAGACCATACCAGCATTCCCTACTTACATAGGGAGTTTTGTTGGTTCATTTCTAAGAATAATCTGTCTCCTTTATGTGTGCATGCAGTGTGTATGCATGTGTGGTGAAAGCGAGAGTGTACAATGTCTGTGTAACTTGAGAATCTTCTCAACCAAAGGAAATTCTATTCTGAATATACAATACAGTATATAATATATATACATATGTATACTGTAACACACAGTACTACTAACTTTAACAATAAGTTACTAATATTATGAAGTTACAGAAGAAGGAAAATGGTGGTTGAATAGAATATCTTGAGAAGTCTGTTCTCTTCAGAACTCATATAGCTCACAGAATAAGAGCTTTTCACTGAAGTGCAAATACTATCTCTACAGCATACCTTGCTCAGGCACTTGCATAATAGAAGCAGCATTAGTACTTTCTCATAATAATAATATGCGACTAACAATGCAAAGTGTCTTTCACTACGTATACAGCACACTCACATAGCAAATATAATGTAATAATATTCTTATATATAATATTATACGCTATCTCTCTTTTAAATATTCTTATGGCACCTTTTGCAGTACGTACTAATACTACATGTACTTTTAGTGCTACCGTATATACAAATAGGTATTACACATTGTGGGAGTGCAGTGACGATAATAGCACACGTGCTGTGCCATGGAGATATATTTTAGTGGAAGCTCTTTAGGTAGATGAACGTTTATGACTAACAAGTTACGAGGTACTTTATATAAAAGTACTACATCCCTCGACACAATAATTTCCATTGTCGTCAAGGAAAGAGAAAAGAGTATTAGGCCATTGCATACGAGTACAACTCTCTCTCTCAGTGGCATCCTGTGCTGCGATGTCTTTCATACACAATGAAAAGGTAACTTTTCGCTGGAGGAGAAATGATAATGATTAGGATGTGGAAAGGAGAACGAAAGAAATGGCCATAAGTATTTAACATATCATGTATTGTACATGTACATTGTCCTCATATTATTATATTATTATACGCAAGATCTTTTCATTTAATAATGCTACACTAAAACCTTACAAAATAGAATGTGTGTGATGCACTCGATTTCTTAGAATCATTCTCCTTCAAAAAACACTATCAAAATAAATAATAAGGATGCATGGTAGAATTTTCTTTCCTGGTAATTTGTATATTGATTTCGCATTTCATGGTAAGGTAAAGTTTTACTATGTGTAAACAAGAATAGTACTAAAAATATAATAGGTGTGTAGTAGGTATGTACACAATACACACCTAATAAAGCAGACAGCAGGAGGCGTTCATATTAAAAGGAAATATCAAATAAATATTGTTAATTGAACATTGTAAAGTATACAATTGTACATAATATTTTTATAAAATGCAACACATGCATAATATTGCTCTCAAGGATTTTACATAACACCTTGCAAAAAGTGTCGTACCAATCCTTGCTTTTGTCCAAAGGGAATATTTTCACCATTCTCCTGATTTTACGGGTGTATAAGTGAAATAGAGAAGAAAGGCTGGGTGAAAATGCCTTTTAGTGGAATATATTGGTGTACAACAGAAGAAGCACACATCCACGCGCGAGAAAATCTAACAGATTTCTCCTGCAGTAGAAATAGTTAGGTACGTGTAAATGGTAAAATAGTAGTACCTCTACTTCCTAGTCGTAGTATTTTGCACAAAAGCTCTGCCTGGTCCTGGTAGTGTTGAAAATGAGAGTTTTGGAAGTAGATGTAGAGAAATGGTTTCGGTATTAGTCCAAAGTACAGATAGGTCGGCTGCGTTACTTTGACTGTAGCTGGCTGGATTTTCACTTCCTTTGCTCAAGTTTTAGTTTTAGATATTACTAGTAGATTGCCTGCAGCTGTGGCTAATAATTTAGTCCATCTCTTTCGGTCTTCATAATATTGACGTCAACTTTTGACTCTGTCTCTCTCCATTGGCCAAAAAAGATAAATCTCAAAGTGCATTCAGCATTCAACTCTGTACTACTCCATTTACTAGTATTTCATGTATTACATGTAAATCTATGCCTTTTCGACATTATCCTGTATGTATCCTCTCGTCTCTATATAATTTGCCATAATTCCCAGTAGGTAGAAGCGAGGGTTAGTTAGGGCGTTATAATAAAACCACCGAGGAGAATACCTAAACGTAATCAAATTATGTCTGTAGGAGATATGACCAATTATAGTCAACCGAATAGATTCACAGAAATAGTTCCTAGTAGTTTCTAGTAATATGTAGGGTAGCGTGGTAGCAGAGTAGGGGGCTCCCTCGTATTTTCGTCAATATGAAGTTTCATTTGTTATTAGTTGATCGTTTGAACTCTAATTTATTGACCTGAATCCTTTAAAGCGTCTTATTATTACTTCTGTTTGGATGAAACCAGAATTTTGGCAGAAACACAAGCAAATAATAAAACAGGCAAGTTTCGATGAATGCAAGAGGAAAACAGTGCAGTGTTAAATGATTTAACTGTGAATAATGAATGAAATGGATCGGTTCCAATGATAGAAGAGTTTATTCGATAATTTTCAGATCAAATAGTGAAATGACAAATGAATTAAAAAATATTAGTTTGCTGTTATAATTAATAATGGTCATTTAAAATTAAACAGTTTCGTAGTACGTAAATAGTACTTATAATATTTAGTAAGTAGTACATAGTAATGTATCTTCTTATCAAGTCCTGTCCAATGTTAATGTTGCTGATGATATAGTAATGTACGTTGTAGTAATTTCAACATGTTACACTTAAAATATGTACGCTATTAAATGGTAGCGGTATGAATATGTATACTTTTTGTTTCAGTTAAAGATTTACTGTGTTAGGTGGTAGTATAGAATATTTGGTATAACTATGTACTAACTACACACACATAATTTTACTAACTTACATGTTATTAAGTTACATTATATAACTCAATGAATTTCAATTCAGCCAGTCAACTTTCAGTCGTTAAACCATGAAACGCATACAAAGTTTATTAAATAATATCCAAATGTAACTATCAACAGAATGTTCTAGTTCAATCATTTTTTGCAGCACATAAAATTGAAATGTGTCAACTTCTATTCAAAATGATATCTTTTTTATTCTAGTAACAATATATAAATACTAGTTCTATTTTAGTACTGCAGTTTAGTACAAATGTGATTGTCCCAACTCTAACTTGGATAGGGGTGAAATGATTCATGGTTGATATACTTCAACTTTTTATATATTTACTAGAATCTATTAAAGGTGAATCTTCTCTCACTATTTCAACATTTGATGGGGCTATGAGAATATTTCATGCTTTCTTTCCATAGAATTTACGAGTCTCGTGCACATTTTTTTGTTTTAAGCAATCAACTACTGTATAATATATATATTTGGTATATACGAAAAGGATATTTTCGCATTTTCACCTTTATAAGTAGATCTCGAAATTAAGGTCAGTTTTCCTTTAACGTTAAAAATACGATATAAAATGAATTTAAAGGCTTAATTTTCAAATAATTTTTCTAAATTTCATTTTTTACATTCATCAGTAGTTTGATGGAGGAATGGCAAATCGAAAGAGCGTAGAATCGATAATTTAAATTAATGGATAAAGTTAAAATTTCAATTTGGTTAATTATAGAAATAGCTATGGCTCACATAATTTACTTCATATTTTAACGGCACATCTCACTTAACTGGCATTTTCTTTCCACCTTGCATCTGACCTATTCGACCTGCTTTACTTCCAAACTTTAATTTTTTGTTTTTGCTAACTGACGTTGATAATTTAATTTTTGATACACATTTCGGTGAAAATGTGGAAATATCATTTTGGTACACCTTACATTACAGATATAAGTATTCTATATTTTTGTGCATGGTACTTATTTACTAGGTACAGATACAATAATTTCTTACTTACCCTAAGGTCGTGTAAATTTTGATAATATTCTTTTTGTCCCATAGAGTCATAAATCGTCATGACTTGATTTTGTTACAGATTATGAGTAGGTAATAGTAACATTAAAATAGTCATAATTACAAGGTACATTTGTTGTAGGTGATAAATGCTAAATTAAAGCGCCAACGTATTTAGTGATACCACCTACTCTTATAAGGTATAGCTTCTTTTCTTCCTAACAGTTCAGAGGTGTTTCTCCACTACGTTTTAAATTCCCAGAGAATAAAAATGATAAAATGAGGATCAATGTTAAAGAACGGGCACAGAAATGCTTCCCGGCAGGTAAATTATAGCTTTAACAATGTAATTAAGGAATTCCCTAGTTACTACTAAAAGCCAAAAATTGGCAGCTTTTTAACTAAATCGCTTGGAGAAGATTTACCTTATAAGAGTATGATACTTTCGTATAACACACAGAACTCCAGATAAAACAAGTAAAAATCTGAGACTGTAAAGTAGTCGAATGAAACTCATAACAAAGTAGAAATGCTACACAAAATAATAATGTGGTGAAAGAAAGTCGTGTAAAACAAAATAAGTTCTACTGGGAAGAATAGAACAAAACTAAACAGTCTCAGCATCTTGTCTGTGAATGAAATGTTGGGATTCTTTGCGATTAGCCTGCTGAGCTTCACCGCTTATAGGGTTGAAAAACAACCAGTGCTTTCGGGTGGGTGCTGATGTTCCATCACCATTTTTCTGACCAGCGTTAGGACGCTTTCGACGAAAGTTGGTTGTAAGCAGGAGAATGATGATAGCCGCATAGAAAACCACCACAACCTGTGAAGAAGAGAAGCCCAAAAGCAAAATTAATTTTAAACTCATACAAAATATATTATACGTGTGTACTATTTAGATACGATGAAATGCACGAATAGTTTGTAAACGCACAAAAAATGTTTCATGGATATTTTCTGACGCAGTTATTTAATTTAATTTAATGAATGGATCTGCACTGTCCACAGTAACAAGGCATGACGGATGAACCTACGCGTAATAAAATAATTATCCAGGCATACGTAGGTATATGAATACGTACAAACGGATTATGTTCCGTCATTAGTTAGGAAAATTGTTTCATCGTGTAATTGTAGTAGTAATGGTATAATCCCTTCACATCTCTTTGAACAATAAACTAAACAGTCAGCTAATTTTTGTGATTACGTTTTACGTTCCACATTTCCGCTGATTTAACTAATTGTAAGCCTATGTGGGCATATTACATGACGTACAGTACTGGAAGAGAAGAAAGAAGGATTTTAATTTAGCAAGAGACCTCTGACTAGGAACGGCTCTGAGTTGCATCTTTATATGTATTTACTGTAAGAGTAGTCGGAGTACAATTACAATTACAGTCTGACATTGTTCACCATCTTTCATTATGTGTTTTTGTTTATACCTTTCCTCTAGCTGCATGGATCCCACATTACGGTGTTTTATTTAGTTTCCATCATGTGAAATGCTAATGTCACTTCGTGCTTTTCATTGGTAATTGCATTGCACAACGCCATTTAGTTCTTCAATGCTTTCTATCTGTCTTTCACATATAACAGTCTCGATAGTTGCTACTCACGAACGAAATGCGAGGAATGTCCTAAGTAGAACAAAGCTAACTCAAGTCAACTGACAGAATATTGTACAAAATGCTTTTAGCCTTTAGTGTTCCAGCTCTGGCAGTTTTAACTTTAATGACAAACTAAACTTCGACGAATGCAGCAACAGCAACCAACTCATATATATTTTCTATGCCTGTATGCCTCCATTCCTTATATATTATTATATTACATATAGGTATATCTACTATCTCTGCAGTGGTAGTGGAGGTATTTTACTTTACGATAAACACAGCGATACCAGTCTCATAATATTATTTTCCATGTGTGAATGTGAGTTGTAATGTCTCGTGTCTACTATGCGTCTACTGCAATACTTACAAGGATATTTTTAGAGTCGCTTATTTTTTCATGCAATTTACTGGCAAAATCCAACTGAATTCGGTTCTTTAATATAATGTGCTCGTGCATTAACTCCATTGTCATTCCGTGTGTCAGGGGGCTCACCTTTCTCGAAGTAATTAACCCTTCGTGATTGATTGCTGCGTTTAAAATGAATTCGTACGATCTCATTTCATTCCACTTACTTTCCTTCTCTCTCCGTACACTTTCCTTGCTTGTAGTAGCACGAAGTAGTCAAGTAAAGTGCCACCGACATTGTTCATTGCAAGGCACGTATTAATTTAATCTGCGTAAATTACACGTAGGTATTTACTAGTTACTTTATTTACCTAGACACTAGTCATTACAGTCAAATGCATGCACTCTGCAAAGTATCAATACAAATTAGCAGATTGAACCAGATATAATATTATGAACATAGCAGCCTTCGGTGAAGACACGAACAACCTTACATGTCACAACAACACTTTCATCCGTAAAACTGTCTTTCAACTAACGCATGCTTGTATAACGAACGTTTCCTTTTGAACATATAATATTCACGTCCACTACACTCGATTAATGGACTTTTCAATTTATACTCATACTCATATATTGGATATGCTCGATTAAAATTCACTGAGTGATTGCCACTGTAATCAGTTGATGCATTAATACCTACCTTGGCTGTAGGTGGTGTTGAATGTCGAAAGGATACAGTAAAAAGTGAACTTGTGTACGCAGGTAGTGTCAGAAACGTATCAAATTAGAAGATTTTCATTACAAAACTTTGGGTTATACTACCTGGCGAATTCTTTATGATAAAATGCATTATGTCATTTTCATCGTGCACCTAGAGCTGGAAATTTAATATGCGTTTTGAAACTATATACTCTTTTTGATTTACTATCGGACTGATGAAGCGAATCTCTGTTCTCCCCATACTTCTCTGGTATTATGAGTTTGAATGATTTAATGTAGACAAGACTGAAACACTTTGTGTTCCATTAAAATGTTAATGAACCTGCTTCTGTCTGTATAGGGTTATATCTAAAGTATACGCAGTCAACCCACGAAGGTGTTTGAAAGAAGGAAAATGTACTTTTGTAACTCAAGTCTTTCGGATGTAATAAATTGCCACGGAAGATTTAAGCCATTTTTCTATGACATAAAGCCCAGAAAATTTTACTTGCCTTAGGGACGAGTAATTCTGAAAACATGATATTATACACACGTAGCAGTAAACAGATCCAACAGTACTCCTAGTACGTGCTCGAATGAATGACTGTCGATTAAAACAGTTTCACGTTTACGTCATCATACTCCTGGGAAATGTACGGATATTAATAGTACAAGAACGTAATGTAAGTGTCCACTCTTGGTTAATATAGCGAATCATAACATCTAAAAGCACTATAGAAGATACCACTGATAGCTTGTTATTATTATTGTTCCCTTCTGCAATTGTTGACTGTACAATGTACGTAAACAACTGACATAACACTAAAACAGACCAATAAATTAAAGTAACATGTAATTAATTTTGATATTGGAATATAGCTTAAGCTTTTCACGAGCTTTTCTTTATTTCCACGAAGAAGACACCTTACTCACAATTAGTCAGTTTGTTTGCGACAGGGTTTACAGTTTATAGCTGCACACAGAAATCCATAAATGTCATCAAATGAGAGATTCTCTTCAGAGTATAGAAAAATATTGCATGTGAAAATGCTGTACTACAGATATTTCCAATCTGTAAGATTATGTAGCACTACCGGTGGTGGTAGACCATCATTTATGGTTTTAACTTGCATTACTATGTGTATCATTAGACCTATAGAGGTGATATACACTATACAGAAGTATATTTATCCCATAGAAAGGATACTTTTTATACTACATGGAAATCCTCAACACATTTGCTCCCTAAGACGCATTTGATCTACAAAGTCGTAAAATATAGTCATCAGATAATTTATTTTCTTTGGTAAACGGATTGGGAATGAAATATTGAGTTAGGGAGACCAAGGGTATTATGAGGCTTGTACGGAGACTATTAAGCATTATGGACTGCTACGAGGATCTGTTCAGTTGTTGAGGAAACCCACCGAAGTGCTGGTGTGATGAGAATTAGAGCATTGAAAGAATGACACATATGTTACAATGGTGAAAGAAAAGAAACAAATGCTGATCAGATAAAAAATAGAGAAACTACAGAACAGACGGCTGGAGACAGTTACTTTCCATTAGTTCGTACGAGTTGAGTATAACAGATGGAAAGTTAACGCAACAACAAAACGTAGTCTGCAGAAGCATGACTTCTTCCTAGTCGGATCGGAGTTGCTGGTACACGACACACTTCCTTTTGTACAGGTCTATATAAGCAAGTAAAACTCACAAGTATAAACAAACTACAGGACAGTGCATGCTTTCATCTCACTCCCACATTATCAAGGTAGTCTACATGTGGCCCGTGGCAAAAAATGTGTTTGACTAGCTTTGCCAACAATTCCTTTACTACTAAATAGAAAGTCATTAGAACTTGGAACATTTTAACTTATTGCTCAGCACATTAGTTGCACTTTAGTGCGACTTAAACCTTTTCATTATTTTATTTTGTATTTTCTTTCTACGTGTACTCGTACTCGTATCTTTGGTATGTATCTGTTCGCCGTAGTAGGTATATTGTCATTATACTTTACCTGGCCGTCATTATACTGGTGAGGGAGGTAGGTTTGGGTTTAATATGTTTACTGCTAAAACTACTAGCAGGGAATTTTATTGCGAAACATTTTGCTAGCCTGTTCATTGCATACGGTGCATACTTAGTAATTTTACCACATGACAGAAACAATTTCATTTCAAACTTTCGAGTCGCTTCATCATCATAAGTAAAACTTTATTGCTTTCCGCAGAGACATACTTTATGTTATCGTGCCTCATAACCGGGTAACGCCTAATTAACCATGTATGACTAAACACACACCTATAATAACTTCAATATCGCAACAATTGAAAAACGATGACACGCTACTAAAATTCTTATTAATCTTGCGACTCACAAAGATAGCGTCGATAATACTTGCTAAAGTAATGAACATGTAATATTTCATAACTTTACTACATACTGAATTTGAAATGGTAGAGTAAATAGCTATAGAACTACTCTTGTTATTCTTTCATTAGGAATTTTAAAATTTCAGTTTTAGTATCTATATAGGTATATACAAGTTTACTAGAGTGGTTACAGATTAAAGTCTTGAAGGATAAACATGCTTAGTAAAATGATTTAATGTTGTTTTTCTCCCTTTTCATGTTCAGGCATGCAAAATTAGAACGTTTTATTTAAATACTTTAATTGTGTTGAAAAGCATAAAGTTGGCAGGAGAGCAAAGTAAAATAAAGTAAATGTGGAACATCTAAATTTTATCTTGAACGAGAGAAAGTAAAATTCCGTAAATGGTTCTGCCTCTATTCAAGTTGAAACTTCAGAGTATTTTGTCTACTTGGCAAAAATAAAGATATGATTTAGATGGGGCAACTGGGCAAAGTGTATCTGTCCGACTTACTTTATACTAAATTGAGGAGCGTAGATGGAATTTAAAAAAGCTACCTAAATATATAATATCGCATTATCTTTGAGACTACGAAGGAAAAGTACGTGAACTTAGTTGTGGTGCTATAAAGACATAATAATATACGTACGTGTGTGTACACTTTTAGATTGGAAAAAGGAAGCGTTATCAAAATAATCACTAGCAAAAGTTGGTTACGGTTGGTAAGACGAGTCTTTGAAGTTTAGAGTTTAGGTGAGGCTGACTATGGGAAGCAGCGTATCTTATAATTTGTAGTCTGTCGTGCGGGTTCTTTCTGTGAGAACTTTAAGGCCTGCATTAAAACATTTTGCCGTCTTGCGATTACAATTTTACAATTCGATGGCTGAGATGCAAAAACATGAAAGCCAATCCTTGTTCCTTCAACTTCTCTCCTATCTCCCCTAATAATATTCTAATATTTAGGAGCACGCACGTACATACCAATATACGTCCTGACTTCCATTTTTTCTAGACTCTACTTTTATTTACAAAATGTCTCTCTCTCTCTCTTTATTTTCTCCTGTTTGTAAAGTTTAAGCAGAAAACCATGTGACACTACGCCAAAGCATTTCTGTGACACAAATTGTCGTCGTCAACATGGCGTCATATCACTTATTATTATTTTATTAAGCTATAAGCAACTGTCTACAGCTTCCTACATGGCACACTCCTGTGGGTGCAATGAGACAAAAACAGATTAGCGTTTTAACTGCATAATTGCCCATGTAGACTCATTTAATTTGTATTTAAGAGAACGTAGCTACTACAAGAGATTTAGTCGTAATATTTAGTTACGACTTAGTTAGAAAGCTCATACATAAATGGAAATGATGATCTAGTTAAGGTTATTAGGCGTAATAAAATAACAATTCGGAAACTCTGTATTTGTAATACAGGAAAACATTAAATGACATCCCAAGGTTTCTAAAGTGCAAGAATGTTTTCTAATGTAAAAGTAGTTCACATAAAGTTGTTTCAATTATTCTCATAATTTATAGGTGCCATTAGTTATAGATAGTATTTGCTACACAAGAATAACAAAGCAACTCTGTATCATAAATAAATTTTATACTCTACACTTGTGTGTCCCAGTAAAACTTTGGGTGATATTATTAGCACAGTAGGCTTCCTCCCATAACATCATGAGTTTTCAGCTTGCTAAACTGTGCTGAGGTATTATTAATTTACTATACATGCGGTTTTTCTTTTATGCTCAATCCAAAAACGAGTATTCAAGTATCATTAAAAGTATAATCTGTGTGATACTATAGTGCGGTGCATGTGATGTACACCACGTGGAGGCAAAACCGTTTCGTTTATTTGACAGGGTGATGGTAAAGAGTCTTTTGCCTGATGGATGGTAGAAGTTTTCGTTTTATCTGGGATCAAATGAGTTCTGAGCAACTTTGGATACAAGTTCGAGGGTTATTCGTTGTGGACGGCTCAAAACAAACTTATCAAATGTTTTACTTTACAAAAGGCAACAGCAAAGGTGCACAAAAGTATCCATATTATTTACAACGAAATGTTTCAAAAAGGAACCCATTCAATTCACTTTTTAGCAAATTACATTTTAAACGACAGCCATTACTCCCGTGTAAATTTGAGTGTAAAAATTGTCGCGTACGAATTCAATTACTTTAATTTGATTTATCGAATCATAGTATGTCAAATGTCTCTTTGCTTGTCTTTCATGAATATCAAATAGTGTCAGTAAAACATTCAGTTTTTCGCTTAATTTTGCCTTAAATAAAACGGGTTGTTTCTGAAGACCTTCGTTTAAAAAACACTGCACAGTAAAAAGTGTGCCCGAAAACTTTGCCATTTCCTACACGGCTATTTTTACAAAGCCGCGTTCTCTGGGGTGCATTGCGACAGCGGAAAAGAATGTTTTTTCTATTGTTCGTTATAATATTATTTCCTATGCCTAAGTATGCAACTTCTGTGAAAGCCTTTTTTGGATACTTATATTTGTATTATGTGGTGCACAGTGCACATAACATTATCAAAGTCTCCAGTCGATCTGTTTGCTCTACTAAACACAAGCGATTACTCTCGAAAGACAGAGCCGATTCATAAGAAACAAGTTCTTGAGTAGCTCGTACATATCGTATAGAAATCAAGTTCTTATTGTTTCGTTAAGGATATACCACTAAGGCCACTTACTAGTAGCTTTACTATCATCAACCACTGATTCATTTTCAGGCTTGTGCAATGCTTGGCACGGAACTTGAATATTAAAGTGGACAATACCACCGCCTGTTTGACCAAGTGCAACTTATTGGCGGCAGTTGTCAGGGCAGACTGAAGACGAAGTATTTATGGCACACAAAACAAAGCCAGGCACGTATTAAACCTACTAAGTTAGATTTTGTAAGACTTTACTTCACCCCTCTCAATACAGAAATAGAATATTAAAGAGAATACATATAGAAAGTGAAGAAAGTCGAGCAATCTAGAATTCCGTTAATATTTTGCTAGATCATTCTGGCCAAGAGCTATAGTGAGAAATGTGCTGTGGCTGAGATTTGTTTGTACATGTGCATGGGCTGTCAAGTCAACCGAAGGAAAAACACAAACTGCTCTTCAGACTCGTGACAAGCCTTCTGTGACATATGGATGAATGGTCAAAACAGTCGAAGAAAACTTTAAGCACTTAACAATACTTTCTCCCGGGTAGAATAAACACTCTCTTCCAGAAATGGCACACATACCAGTGTAAATAACAACGGCACACACCTGTCTCACTTTGTACGAAAAGTGTCAGCATAATATCTTGATATATTCTTTATATATATTATATATATATCTGTACAATGTATTGGATTAGGTATGTGCAATGCAATGGTGGCATTGCAAGCTGTGTAGAGCAAGAAGGATTATTATATATTTCATATCAGTATATGTACTAAGCCATCCCTGTTTGGTAGCTGTTGTAAATAATGTACTACTTGCACAATATGTAGACTGCAGAATCCTTCTACTGACACGGTAACACAACAAGTACCAATCACTTTATGTTTTATGTGCTGCAAATGTTTATTCTACGTTCATAATGCTATATCGTACCCGTTTTAATATCCATATTATTTATAGTGAGGTATGGATTACTGCTTACTGTTTACTCAAACGCCTACGGGAAAACTCGCGATAAATCGTTATCGTTACAACTCCATATCGCATTACAAACACAAAAAAGAGTTACTCCGAGTTTTGTAAAGCCGAAGGAATATTTCATTAGAATAAGAATTGCTATTCTGACGGTGTTATTGAATTTATATGTTACAATTTGTTTATATTATAATATAGTTATCGCTTGATAAATATATATGGGAAAATCATTCAGTTATCAAATAGTTTGCTTCCGACATGAGGTTTTTGCCAGAGATCGTTAAAGAAAGTCTGGCGGAGATTTCGATGGGAAAATAAGGGAAAACTAATCGTGAAACGGTTTTTTGGGTTGGGCTACGATGTCCGTGGAGAATTTATTACTAAGGAGAATGATTCTAGGCTTTGCGAATGTTAAAAGATAAATCTTGTCCTGGAGCTGATAGGTTAGGTATTATAATGGGAGTCATGGTGTTAATTTTAATACCGTATAATTTTTACTACAACAGTACGCATCTCCCGTCGTTTTGTCACAGGTCGTATATTTTATATAGTTATTAAGTTGGTGCATGTATATCAATTTATTAATATGCATTAGCAATGAATAGATGCAAAGCCGGTGGTCTATTTCGCAAAGGTGTTTTAATAAATGAATAATGGCATAGCCTACTACTAAAGTAAGAAAAACGGAATCTTTATTATGTGCTGGCACAAGTTTATGGTGATGGAGTGTGAACGACAAGAAGCATTGCAGAAAGGCTTTGATGTCAGAGATGGATCGGTGCTAGTAGACATTCTTCCATCTTTCTATAGACATCGTTCATTCGGGCATTTCCAGCACCTCTATATTATTTTGTGCAGGAAATAGTATTCACGGAAAACAAAAAAGCTACAAGTCTACCGGTAGAGAATGAAAAACTTACGGTGACGTAGATGATGGCATCGGTAGAATAGTCAATGGGAGGAATATGATGCTCCGAAGGGAAATGATGTTTTGCCATTTGGTCCCTCCTTGCACGACTTAATGCCTCACGATACATCCCAGCCACCAAAATGTTAGCTTTCTGGCCTTCCTGTATTAAAATCCATAGAGAAATACTTCAATTTCCGGCTTCAGTCCACTCTTTCACAATTCTGGGTAATAACCTTCATGCGTAAGATGGAAATGGTATTAACCATAAGTAGGAACACCATTTCCACAGCTTTTGTTTTCCTTTGGGTAAAATACAAAATCTTAAACTGTGTCTGATTGTAGTCGGGTTCACGTGCTATTTTATCTTGGGGAAATGCAATTTCCATTTCCCTCAAAAAAATTAACAAAGAGATCTTAACAAGACAAGCAAGACAATTTTTCTACGGCAAAGAAATACTAATCAGATTTGTCGTAACTTAAAATTACAAAGTCTACCCGGAAAATTTTCTTTCAGAATATAAATGTCCCATAATATTTCAAGTGACTCTTCTACTTTCACTTGAAAATCAACCACGTACTATTAAGCCTTCCCACACAGACACTGTAGCTTGTGTGCCCAAGCTGTGTATTATTTTCCAGGAAGAAATACATCTCATTAAAACCCTATAGCTAGATACGACACGCACTACCAATTTCTTATAATTTGCCCGGAAACTGACATTTCTCAATCTACACAAATGGGGTGATAGAAACTTTATATTCTTTCTGCAGAAACTCATTCAAGAAATAATTTCGGGAAATATTTAAGAATAAATACGGCAAAATGAGCCGTGTGTAATAAATACTTTACTGGAAATAAACTCGTTGGACATAAACAGTGAGAAAATATCAATAGTTGTGGTTAAGAGAAAATGAAAGAAGCGGTTTCCGCAGCATTCATTACTATTATCAGGAAGATAAGGTTGAGCTGACATGTAATAAAATAAATCCGTGACGTGTGACTAGAGCGCAGTAAAACGGTTGTTATAATAACCGTCTCTATTGACAGGAGCCAGTAGGCGGCATTTAACTTTAATAAACGATAGTTGAGCATGTAACTGGGATGAAATCTGAACTGTGCAATAATAAATAGAATATAAGCAGCTGATTCCATCCTCGCTTTATTGTTTATCCCGGAATTTCAGCATCATTTTTCTTAGGTTGCCAACTTGCGTAAAATATTACATGTTTTCTTTGTATATCCGATTTCAATTTGCTCGTAGTGACGAAAAGCAATTTATCTAAATCCCGATTCTTTAGGATCAGTCGAAGTCGTAGGAAATCAGTTTCACCAAAATCTCAACTCTTATTTTATAAGTAAATTATTAAGGGAACGGAGTTGAAATACGATAGGAAGCTGGTGCTGGTTGCCAATGTCTAAATATATGTAATAGTAACATTATAGTAATAAATTGATCCTTTCATCGGATATAAAGGATCTTCTATACAGACATGGCGCAAGTAGAACCAACCCTTGTTACTCCTACTGCGTACACTTACTAAGTTTTCCCTAACGTAGCTTTAGCCGAGAGCCACTTTCAGGCGGTTAGTCGGTTTCTTTAGTGCAGTAGCGGAATAGCAGAGAGTTTGATCATTCTATCTCACTATTTGTATAATAATGGAATATGAACGGTATCTCTATGTATTGTGTGTGCAGAATCTGTTGAGAATCTGCTGGATTCTAGTATGTAACACAAATATCTCTCTGCGTACCTCCATATTATACATCGGGAATAACAAATACTTACAATATAACTCCCGAAGATCGGAAAATCGGAAAAAAAGTAAATCTCGGCAAGTGATGTAAAGTACGGAATAAAAGTTCACATTCTGCTGATAAAAATGTTCGTATACCTAATAAAAGACAGAGTAAAGAGAATATGAAACAATCGACTTCAAAAGACCAATCGACCAAGATACAGGATATGTACGGAGTAGTATGTATATCTCCATAATCTTTTATTTCCTTCGTCTACTTCTGCTACCACCACCATCCACCACCACCACCCTTCCCTACTTACTTATTTCCTACACTCCTACACTCACAACTATGTATTCGTATAAATATATCACCGTGCTCGTAAATGTATTCTGCCCTTGGAGGCTTTGAAGATTGACTCGACAGCCGCCTGTACATTGAACACACTGCTACACACACCAGTCCGTACGATAAACGGAGCTCAAGTTTCACGTTCATGGGAATTGAAGTGAGAGCTGATTCGTTTGTTTCGAACTGAAATGCACATCTTCTACTCCGATCTCTCTTCAAGGTTCCACGCAACCATCTTTTCTATATGGTTCACTAAACCCCATCTTTCCTATAAACTTATCTCATGTATGAATATACATATCCTCCTTTACGTACTTCTATTAGTACACATTCACACAAAACTAGTCAAGTTTCCTTATTTGTACATCGTCCTTTTATGCACTTCATCAGCAGTTCTCATTTCCCTCAGAGTCAGCTTTCACCAACAGGTTAAAGGCACAAGGGGGAAAGCGAGAGAAAGGGAAGACGCAAAATACAGCAAGAAAGACTCTCACACACATAAAGAGATAAAGAGACTCAAAGAGAGAACAGAACAAGAAGAAGAATACTCCTACTACTACCACCATTATGTAGAATTCTACCCTGATAATGTATTATGTGTCTACACACACGGCTGACGGCTATACTACGTATACATCATCTACACATTATCGTTTGGGCATAAAGCAAAAGAGCAGAGCATTAGAAAACATAATAATAAGTGATACCTGATGATGCACAGAGAAGACAGAGTTCTTAGAACTCTTTACTTTATGTCTCTGATTTCTCTCATTGTCAGCCTTTCTTATCAGAACAACAAAGAGAAGAGAAGCAAAGGAAGTGGAAATTACTTATTTCCCTTTCTTCGGTGTATAAATGCAAGAAAATGATTTAGAGAAAGTTCCGCGAATGAACAGGCACAAAGACTGCAATGTGTATCTGAGTGATAGCGATGAGTGTACATACTTGCCATTCCTTTGATACTTTAGCCAATCTACTTTCGATTTTCAATGGCGTGAATCCATTATTTGCAATAAATCTCAAGGACAAATCAATTTAAATACGCTAGAACGTAAATTATGGAGTTGTACTTGAATACCTACTGCCTTTCTGAATTATGTACGTTCAACCCGATATTTGGCAAAAGTGGAGAATAAATTGTCAAACACTCAAAATAAATTGTGAACTGCCTAGAAAAAAGTCTGTGTGTGGTTTGGCTTGTCAGTATGCAATATTAAGTTATGTCATTATTTAGCTGTCCATATATGATAGGTGTTCCGTAAGTTTGGTTAAAGTTGTTTTCCGTGGTAGTCTATATCTCTGATGTATTTCCTACAACTGCAACTACAAGTAATATCTAAAGCACCGTGATACTTGTCTCTCGCTCAGTCAGAGGCACTCATCCATTGACCGAACTTTGCACTCGTAGCAGAAGGCTAAAGAAGGCTCACTGTCAGTTAGTCCTTTCTTTCAGTGAAATTCCTAACTTAATACTAAGTATGTGGCTATGGTCTGTGTTCTTCTCGCGTAACGAGTAATAACAGAGAAAAGAGGAAATGAGGATGAGACGGCAAGAAAGAAATATTATAGAACAAAAGGGAGACTCAAGCAAGAAGCGAAAGAAAAACCCAGCCAGCTCAGTTTAATTTACTTACGGAGTTTTATCCCTCCACCCAAAATTGATACGAAGGAAACTTACACTCTCGTTCTACCTATCCATATTATATAGATATCATTTTACTCCACTGTGATAGGAAACGTCTTCCGTTATATCATATTGTACACTTTACATTGTATTACACATTACCGACTCCCTTGATTTGTTCCACCTGTTTTTACAAGAACAGATAAAAAAACTTCTCGTTCCGCATCGTTGAAGAAACGTACAGCAAATTCATTTAGCAATTTCTTTTTTGCAATAATGGCATACACACAAATACTTTCGAAAGAGTTCAAGTACACAGTACTAGCAATAATTGTGGGAGGAGAAAACTTAAAAGGTCTATGAAACCTTTGCGAAAAAAAGGCTTACATTTCTATACTTTTCAATATTATTACACTGCTACTGAGTGTTTTCAGTTTCTACTAGTTATTATTACATTGGACACACACACAACATGCACATACACGTACTCATATACTGCGTGACTCCCGACTGTTTAGAAAAAGCTGGAGATAGCTCTAACCAGATAAGATCAAACAAGACAATGAGAAACTGCGTTACTCTTACCTCAAGACTTTAAGTACGAGTTGGTTACAATCAGCGGAGAAAGACTTGGATGGAGTCTTTCTTGAGATCAGGATCTCTCTCTCTCTCTCGTTCAATACTTCTTGACCGGATCGTTCCGCTATATGCACACAACAGCACACAACAACGGTTTTTGCCTTTGTGTGTGTTTAGTGACTGCAGTCTATTTCTTCTGTACGAGTGTACCTACAGTATAATGTGTGAATGTGTATGACTTTAATCTTTCACTGTGGAAGATATGCACTTTTTCTTTGTCATGCGATAAGTACTCGTCGTAAAAGTAATTCAGTAGCTGAGCAGTAGGTCAGTGAAAATAGAGTTCTGCAGATAATGTAATATGTCATGTAGCTAGTAACAATAATAATAATCAGTCGTTAAGAATAGCTGGATGGAGAGCAAAGAGCATTCCATATAGATATAAATTAGTTGAACTGTCTACATTTTCCTCTGTACAAGCACCGTTGAATTTTGTTATCAGGGTCACAGTAGTAACATATGGTCCCGCTGAGTATGTTCAGATAAGTATGTAGGATTAGCGTAATTCCCTTAGTGTGTCGCTCTCTGTCTTCTGTGACTATCTTTGTGTTGACTGTGACTGGAGAGAGACGAAATGCAGTGTGTGGTACGAGAGAAAGTCAAAGAACCAAAACTAAGGGAATTCGGTGGTCTATCTGTGGCCAAGTTGAATACGCAAAGGGGGAATCCGTGAATAGTTCTCAGAGAGCGGGTATTAAAGACTGCGAGAAAAGAGAGAAAGCCTGAAAGAGAGTTGGAGAGAGAGAGCGAGAGAGAAAAACGGTTTTCTTTCCGACAACGTCAGCGACGAGTGTTTGTCGTGACTGATATGAGACTTGTGTGGTGACAGAGTGAAATGAGAGTCACAGTCAAAGTGAAAAGCGAGACAAAGCCCGAGTCCACCAATGAACTGTCAATTCAACTTGGGAATCTGAACGACTTTCACAGAAGCCAGCTTCAAGTAGCCTTCTGACTACAACGCGAACAAAGTCAATTCAGTTAGTGGAGGAGAGTTGCAGGGAATGCCGTGCAGAAAGCCCAAGTAGTCGAAGAAGGAGTAGTCGTCGTAGAATTGTTCCTAGTCGCAGGAGTAGTCAGTGAGTGAAACGCGGACGGAGAAGAGAGACGTGTGACTTGGAGCAAAGACTTTCATGTGGTGATGGTGTGCAGTGGTGGTGGGACTTGCACCTTCCACGGCACATTGCTGATATTATTCTTGTACAAGCTCCGACTTCAGTCTGTGGGTAGCAATAGCAATGTTACGTTACGTGAGTGGTGAGCCTAGCCACGCTGAAGGGAAATATTCCTTTAACAGAGTCACTCAGTCAGTTGCTTCAGAAGAATCCACAGAAAGGGTTTCATGCTACTACCCTGGGTATTCCCAGTGCCTGGTAGTAAAGAGTCCTAGTCAAATACACACAAAGGAACCACCGGATAGTGTACAAGTCGGAAAAGGCATATCATGAAAGTAAAACTGATCACACAGTGTATAGAGTTCGGAGGAGTAGTAAGTCTAAGTAGTACACACGGACCGTTGGTCGTGGATGGAAAAGTGCGCCGACTCTGCCCTCCCGCCGTGCACTGTACAATGTGCAATGTGTATGGAACGGACCACGACCGTGTTTATAACTTTAACTTGGCGTAAAAACATTCGACTCACTTACTTCATTAAGACCATCGCACCAGACTCTGTCCCGGTATTATATGCAAGGTATTGTTCATGTTGGTCAATCATGTCAGGGGAAATGCACAGCTAGTTTAGTTTAGCTCCAGAATGAATGTACATTCTACATGTACCAAGTAGGCACGCATGAAACTTCATTTGTAGTTAGTCTCCCGGTTTTCGCTTATCACCAGGTGCAGTCAAATTCACTTTCGTTTACTGTCAACACTAGTAATTCCTAACTAATTGTAATGGTTGTAGGAAAGCATTATTTCAGCTAACAGACCCATTTTAGGCAATCAACTTAATGTACAGAATTATAATGATACTCCTGTTACTCCTGTATAAACTTTAGTTGCTATTTCAATGTTATAAATAAATCCGCTTTTTCATTGACTAGGGCTTGTTTGTGTGTGCGGTTTCTTTGTGCTGGATTTGTATTGTAATAATGACCCTTCCAAATAACATTTGTACATTAGTTGTTGCTGGACGCTTTCAACTCGTCGCAAACCTTTCCTCTGAATTTACAAAGACTTTCTCCGTATTGGCAATGAAAATTTTGCTGTGTGGCAGATGAACCTTGCTGCTTTGGCTTCATTCATTCCATGAATTCATACTATAAAGAGAACTTTCGTGTTGGCAATGCTAAACTTTTGTATATATCATCAATTGATGATCAGAGTCATCAGAAACACATCACATCATGTTCTGAGCAATAATTGCGATGAATTGAATTTAATGAAATGTGTGCACCAGGCTGTCCATAAGTTCATTAAATAAAATCATCATCTAATATCGGGCGGATAACAGGATTGTTATCATTCGGAGCATCATATGATAGGTTTCTGTCTACTGGGAGATGACCCTTGCTAATGCTGGAAAGGTAACCACTGGTAATGTTTCCACATAAAGGACACGATTCGAAGAATATAATAGTTTATACATTCAAATGTCACATTGAATTGCCATCACACGAGACCCCCTCCGAATAGTTTGCTTGCTGAGTGCAAAAAATTGATACAAAATAAGCCTGAAATAGAATACAAATAAGACTTTATACTTATGTATATAAACGTATGCATTTTATATACGACAACAACTGTCGATTTCCAAATACTTAACTCATTCAAAGTTGAAACGCGTATCCTACACGATTGTATTAGTCCATTAAAAGATCAATTTAACTATGGGGATTTAAAATTATTGTATACATAGTCTTGCTAAGCATAGTATGTTAATACTATGTACACTTCGGAATCAAATTAAAGTGAATTCTCTCATTACTCAGTTGATATAAACCTTCTGCTTTTGTTGGGTCATCATGAATGACGCAATTTCTATAGGCTCTCTACCCACTGGGAATTAATTAACTGCTTACATAAACGTTATTTAATTATCTCATTATCAATGCACCCATGCTCATCAGTGTGGAATCGACCAACTACTGCAAATAAATCCTTTCTGTCTCCACTAATTACAACTAAAAGTTCCAATGTGATGCTCGTGATTTCATTTAAGTTTCCTTGGAGTCAGCTCTTGTCCCTGTGTTCAGTAAAATGATTTATGTAACTAATTATTTAATGTATAAGCTGGCTTCAGTGGACGCATACACATGCATTTTCTGTTAACTGTATGCTTTTCAACGAATAAATAATGTGCCCAGAAACATGTTTTTCCTAAAAGTGCAATGATACAAGTACACAATTTATAATTATTATAGAATCACGAGCAAAGTGTAAACAATGCAAATGCAAACGTAATAATAACGGTCATAACCGGATGTAAATAACCATGGTGTATATAATTTCGTAATATTCAAAACAGTGAAATACAAATTACCAATATTTAAATATTTAATTTTTCACAATTTTTTTGATTGTTAGGATTTCACTGTTTCATGGTAAAGTACCATTGCATCTGTGTCTTCGTGGTTGCTATTGCTACTATACAAAATCCAACGTCGACAAACGATTTGATTTCGTCATTTATTTTCAAAGTTTCAAATTCTATAGACAGATATATCGTATCAAGTAGTTAAAATGAAAGTGTTAAAGGTCACGAAGTAGTTGACCGATTGTCTTATCTTCGACTTATTTTCGAACATATTATATAATCCCAAGTCTTACCTCAATAGTACGTACAGCAAGTTTGAATGAATAATCTCCAACCATTTTTGAGTTATCGTGTACTTAGATGGAGGACAGACGGACAGAGTGTTCTTATATACACATCTAATCTACTATGATTAATAAGAAACAAAGCAAATACCGTATATAAACATAACTATGGGTATAACTGAAATACTAAGAATTAATTAATGCCAACAACCTTATCATATCTCTAATGAGAAGGTTTTACTTTGTGAACTCTGAACTTATGAAACACCAGAATTCACTGTTGGTATTAGGCTTCTTGTCAATATTTTCACTGTATT
The DNA here is from genome assembly GCA_019776165.1 of Pogonognathellus flavescens. Classification (NCBI taxonomy): domain Eukaryota; kingdom Metazoa; phylum Arthropoda; class Collembola; order Entomobryomorpha; family Tomoceridae; genus Pogonognathellus; species Pogonognathellus flavescens. The sequence goes on along the minus strand of JABASD010001260.1, from coordinate 17,154 downwards.
CTCAAAATAGAATATTATTAGAGTTCCAGACTAGAACGGTAAAAATTATAATATCTTTGATTATTAATCACAGATATTATGTACAACTATTTATTCTTCATACTTATTTCAAATAATGATTAAATTGAAGGAAGAAAATGCATACCTACGCAAATTTTATGATATTCACTGATGTGAGTTAGTGAGGTTGCAGGCAGAGAACTATGAGAAACATTCATGATCAATTTGTAAAGAGTTTGGCAAATTTTTACTTTTCATTGTTCGCCAAAGATCAAAGTGCTTAAAACTCTACAACTATATACATAGGTACATATATTGGAAATAGCATGGGAAATGCAAAACAAGAATAAGCATTTTAAGTTAATGGTGGGCTAAACTGGTGGGTGACGATTTTCCAAAATGTGAATTCTCAAGATGGCGAATTTTCTACGCATTTCATTCCAAGGTTCCTTTCATTCCGATATTCTGTGGTGACATTTTCAAGGTGGCGGTTTTTCCAAGATAAGATGTGAGAGAGCTTAATTCCTAGTGATTGCCGGAGGCCTAATGCACTAAGAGACTTTGTGGCTTATTTTACTAGAATTGAAACTGTGCAATGATTTCTGATCCAACTAATTGTAAGTTCTCAGAATTGCTGTTGCAGAGATTAACGTACTATGTGTCTAACAGATCTGTTGTGTGACCCTTTTTATATAATTGACTGAATGAAATACAAATGGAGAAAGTACAGCAATATTTTGTATTATCTGGAGTTTGAACTCTCCCTTAAGGTTTTTAAAATTCGTTCCATTATTATTATTCACTCAAAAAATATTCGCTTTTTGACCCGACAGCACAAACCCAATTTCAAGGCATCTGTTTATACTTTGAAAAGTTGATTGATTTAATTTTTGAAGGAATAATTAATTACAAGTATAAAGTGTGGGATACGCAATTTATAGAGAGATTCAATTATTTTCAGATTAAGAAAATTTTCTAATAATTAAAATACGGGTCCGATGCTAGAGGCTATTAGAAAAACAATTTAACATTTTAAGACAGAAGGATAACTTAATTGAAATTTGTTTTGAGACAGTGTGACTTGTGACTGATGAAACTCTTCAGTTCAATTAACTTTCACTATTCCTATTTGAGTGTTCTGATTACAGCTAGGAGCATCTTTAAATTATATTTTGGCAGGAAGCCATTCCCTTGTGTTTGAAAGTGTGTATGTTTTGAGCACCTCGTCCGCATTTACCTCGAAATTTCCTGTAGCTGTTTCCTCTGCCTTTATGATAATATTTGCAATTATTAGTCGACTACACACCCAAAGAGTAGGAAAGGAAGTACCTATCTCTAATAGTACATAATTTCGGTCTTCATCATGTGTTAGTAATCTAATTAATTGAACGTCTGTATTATTTATACAACCTGAGCTGTCATCAAAGTATTCTGCTCATTGCTCTTTCCACTAGGAAACTTCTTGCACTTAACTCTGAACGAGAAGCTTTAATAAAGAATTCTAATTCGGGTCTCAACTAAGACATTTTACACTACAACGATCCTGTCTGACGAACTGCACTCTCAAAGTAATCTGAAACGGTTTCGATTACTTTCCTTTCACTTCACACACATCCAGACAGCTATCTATCTTAATATCTGACGACTTGTTCCAATCCCGACTTGACGAAGAGTCCTCGGAGTATAGTGCACTTGAGTACAATAAGAAAGACAAAATCTCTCAATGTCTAAGACACGCTCACACACATATCGTTCACATATAAATAATACACCGTCTTAAGAAAGTATTACGTAATACACGTACATATATAATGTAAGGCGTATATGCACGTGGCTATAGCTGGTATATAATACAGTCCTCTATGACTTTCTCTCTTTTAACTCAATGAGCTGAGCAAATAAGACTCACAATCAGTTGACACTGACTCCGAATGTCCTCTCGACCCAACGATTCGCTCTTCCAGTGTTTAATATATGACTCTCTACAGATATAGCCAATTCCTTACTTAAAGCTGTCAAGAGAATCAGAGCTAGATTTAGTTGCTACCGTCCCTAATACGAAGGCATGTCAAATATTATTAGCAAAGTAAAGTCGTCCATTGCACACAGCTCGTAAGGAAGTTTTATATAACCGCTAGTACAAATAATACATATAGGTATCATCATATACAAAGTATTCTTTACACTTATTATTATATAATGTTATTGTATATATACATCTAAGCTCTGCTGCTGTTGAATGGTTACAAAGGCACTTCTTCGTATATTTCTTCCAAGTTTCTCACAGAGAAGCTAAACAAAACTATGCAGACAGAGCGTGATGGTTTTGTAGAAAGTATTACATTATATTAGTGCGGTATAAGTGTACCTATATATAAGTTTGAGTCGTGTGGATTACAAAACGCCTTCTCAACTTGTTCCATGTCTTTTAGGCGTCAAGACAGGAGGGAAAAGGAAATCTTGTCAAAATCATTCAAGGCTCTCTATATATTGCAATGCACCACGAGCAGCATCAGCAAGGCCAAAATCTGCAAAGCAATAAGCTGTCGGAAATTCGACATGTATTTACAACTACTATAATTCACCACGGCCACAACTGTAGCCAATGTACATATTGTACGAGTATTTTATATTATTATAATAACACTGGCAGAAAAATGTGTATAGTCAATGTACAACATAGTCACAAGAGAATGAGATTTGTAAAGGCAACACCAAATCTTGCAAACAAGTCGAGACAGCATCACATGTACTTACGCAAAGTCTGTGTAAATACATGTACAACCACACTGCAGTGTCCCACGTACTGCAAAAAATATCAGGCAAACGGCAAGAATAGAATTGGATTTATTTCCGATTTCCTATCGTTTTTCGTGTGATTTCATTTGGGTTGCTGGGACGTAGACTTAGAGAGTGACTTAGTGGCGGTGGTGTTGCTGGTGGTAGAAGGACCAGCAGTATAGAAGAAGAGTGGTGGTGGCAGTGACATTTCAAAAGTCACAGAACTCTTCTTTGAACTGTAATTGTGAAGGAGAGTTGAAGTTCTGGAAACAGTGCTGTAAGAAGTGCATTGGAGAGTTGGAGTTTTCAATCATTCTCTGCTGGACGAGAATCTCAATGATATCCAAAGTCACTCTTTGTAGATTTCACATTGTCATGCAAAATAATGACAAAACTAATAGCATCTGACTACCAGTCCCTTCCAATGTCACACCATTGCATATCTTCTACTTACGAAAGGAAAGTATTAGAAAGTACAGATGGTAGAAAATAACAATGCTTTTCTTTGACTTTCCTCTAGCTTTCTCTCACTCTGCTTTATAGGCGTACTGCTGGATTTAATACAAAAGAATAATTAGGTGATTCTCTTCTGCTATAAAAAATTTCACTATTATTTACGTATATAGTTGACATTTAGAGCTGAATGTAGAGGACGCTACGTATTAGTGAGTATTAAGACTGTGAAAGGGGTCCAGGTAAAGTAAAAGTGTTTCCTTTATAGCCAAGTCGTTCATCTTCGCCATTAGAATTTGAATTGAAGGAACGTAACGGGACGTCGATGAAACTATAAAAGTGTAGTGCCATACTTTGAAATACAATTATGTTCTACGTTGCAACACAGTGGATTTTGTTGAATTGTGCATTAGTTTCGTTCACATTGTGTCTATTACACAGCAGGCGAAATGCACGGAGTCTCTCGGAGTAGTTCTATTGCTTCTGGTATATATACTTGTACAATACACTGATAACTATTACAACATTTGAAATAGCATTTCTATTGCTCCTCTACTCCTATTTCTCGGGAGCCAGGGGAAATTGGTTGAAAATTCTGCTTTCTCTGGCTGATCTCATTTTGGAGGTAGAAGACGTGGGCAGTTGAGTGAGACTAAGGAGAGCATTACGATATAGACACGGACAAAGCTCCGGGAGCTTAGCTACTTAAGTTTGTAACTACTGACTGCTACGACTAGTACTACCACCACCGGGATTCTAGGTGTCTGTAATGCTACAGTGGATTGTAAGACGGACAAGTCCCGCTGGATGTTTAACGTTCCATACCTAGCCAACAAACTGGCCAACTGACAACTTAAATCTTCCTTGCTGACTCTCCATAGTCTCTGTGTCAAAGCAATCAGGTACAAGGATTTTCTCATTATTGTCTCAAGTTTATGAGAGATCTGCGAAGCAAAGTGTAAATCCATGTATGTGTAGTGTAAGCAGAATTCCTTACTCCAAGTATAAAACATATTTTTCCTATCTTTAGTCATCGCCTCATCCGTTGTTTCATTGCAGTGTCTGTTTTGTTTCGTTTGAAAAGCTTCGGTAAAAGGTGGGGTGAAATGTGACACGTGTACAATGTGAATATAATTTTAAGTAGCGTGCGTAAGCTACTTTATATTAATTTAAATGTATCTGTATTTCTGTCGTCACGATGTCTCAGGAACCAATTCAAATATTTCGAATTTCTTTCAAACTTTTTGTATGTGTTTTTGGGTTGAAAAAGATTATCACAATTTCAAAAATGGGGTCCATCATTATTATCCTTCCATTGAGTAGTATGGAAGCCACTTTATAAAATTGTTTGTGTATGTCTGTTTTAGAAAATTGTGTATTCTTCCGCTACTTTTAGAAATCCGTTTTGCTATGATTTATTATTGTAATGTTGACTCTTGTTGTCGTTTCGTTTTGTGCTCTGCCACGTCATCAGCTCATCACCGTTGTTGTTACGCAAGAGGAAGAGCCTAACGAACGGATGCAGTTCGTGGTCTGAGGTTTTGCATGAGCAATTCTACAAAGCTGGAGAAATGGAAGAAAGAGTTTGGATGTAATTGACAGAATGATCAAAGCAGTGATTTCATTTCATATGGTTCTTTCACTCGTTTTTCAACAGCATATGACAAGGACAGCTCAGTCAAATCAATTCCATTTATTTTTACCCTCAGGACCAGTGTACTTTACCAGTATACATAATATTTAGTTCCTTTTACCCAGCCATTGATGCTACAACTGCGGTTGATTTTCAGTCCATCTTACTTTGCCTTTCATTTTTCAACTCAACATCACTCGCTTTTAACAGCCATACTTATATTTATAGGCAGTTATTATTTTTCAGTATATCTATATTTTATACCGCTTTATTTTCGAAATCGTGTTGATACGTTTATTTGTTTTGATGGTACTTTCGTAGTTGTACGTGTACTAATAATAAAAATGTCTTATCTTGTTAAAAGTTCATTCCTTTCTGGGCTTTCACAAAAATACCTCACATTGCGCAGGGACTATTTCCAAAGTACTTATTTACAGACATGGCAAAGTAAATACAAGTTCCATTCTGTTTTGCCGTTTTTAACTGCGTATTTATTGGTTCTGAATCTTAGGAACTCGACATGACTGTCAGTAGTGTTATAGGAGCGAGAAAATAATGTCGCCACGGGATCTCCGGTTTAAAAACACATTTTTTGTCCATTATAACGTGTATCTGTACCTGTTGACACAAAAACTCACTCAGACATGAACAAGAACAGCTGAAATAACATCTACAATGACATAATAGTCTTGTCCGATATTATGACAGCCTCATAATAAATATTTTCATGTAGCTAATAATGCATTTCAATTTAAAATTGTGATTTAATCATACTTAACATTTACTAACTTACTCATTACTTCCATATAAATTAAATAAGATTTAAATGTAGGTATGTGGTTTGCTGTACCCGGATGGGTGGTTTAGAGGATAGATACTCCGGATGTTCTAATCTTGACCACACTGAGATCATATTATACCATTCACCATGGTCACCGGTGAACACAATATCTTAGACGACAAGAAAAAAGCCCGTGCCATGCCATTTGTATCTTGCGAAAAGTGCATACTAAGCTAATCTAGGTATGTAGTATTGTGATAATGGGAATGTATTAAATGTTATTGAAAATAAATGCGTGGTTCAGTTAGACAGCTACTTTATTATAATATTATGTGCCTTGGTATATTAGGTTGACTGAGAGGCTTCAAAAAGTAATGACTAACTAACATAAATTCCGTAGATTTTAGATGGCAGTCTTTCATGTTCATAATAATAATATTGCCGAAAGACAGTAAAAAATGCAACTTATTTATTTAAGTGGGCCTTTCTGGCCCGAGAAATAGCGTGGCATTATCTACATGATAGTAAGTTTGCCATACAAAACACACGGACACACACATGCGGTACGGTATGCTGTCTGCGTTGATTTTGTCTCACAGTGCCTCAACCACTGGAATCCACTCTCGATTTTGTTTTTTATCTCGTTTGCGTTAATACCTAGGTACGATACGAGATATGTCAAAATGACAAAGATCAATACCCAGTCTACTACAATACATTGCATCGTACTATAATAGCTTAAAGTGGTTTGCACTTTTTCCGGTGGTATGAAAATATTGTGCCCTGTTTGAAGAAAACTGAAACTAGAAAGAATTACGAAAACAGAAATATCCAATAAACAAATACCTTTTCGTCAGTAAGCATTTGCAACGCATGTGTTTGCACCATCATTTGCCTTTCTATTGCTGTTTATGTGTAGACTGATAGTAGACCTCTTGTCTTCAGTCGAAAAGTAGTTTCCAACTAAACTAATCTTGGCCAAAGTTTTTTCAATATCCGTGGCAGAATGTTTCACAAAATATTTTACTCCTCACACTCATATATTTTTAGCAATTTGGTACGGGAAGGGTATATTGTGTTGCACAAATTAGAAAGAATACTTTATTAAGCAATTTACCAAAGTAAAAAGTTGTCATAAATTTGCTTTTGAAGCGTACTAATTTCTATAGAACGTTAGAAAGTCTAATATAAAAAAATATTGTAAAACTACTCTGATTTATTAGCAGCAGAATTCTACTGAAGAATGAAATTAAGTATAGGCAGGTATGTAAATGTATATTTTGCTGCAATAATAAACAACAACTGCGTATAATGCTGCAGAAGTTGCTAATTTCTACTAGAACCGGTAGTGCAGAATAGTTGGCCAATTAAATAAGTTAGTCATTTAAATTTTCACTAAACTTAAATGTTCCTCAGAACACCCCTGTCAATTACATAATAATTTTCAATTTCCGATTTGCTCGATACTATTAGTGACATGACAGCTTTTCATAAATTCATTATATATTTGCGGAGGTCATAGGTAAACTTTACAAGAATACATTATCCACCTTCATTATTTCAGGTTTTTCATTTTTCGTTTCTATGTAGTTACAACTCTTATAATCTCTTTTCTATGGATTCAAGTTGCCACTCTGAAAAAAGACTTTTAATTGCGTGATAAACTAGACGAGAGTAGAAACTGAAAATTGTGTTTGTAACCTGTGCTCTTTTTCTATAGACATTTGTGGCAGTACATAATTACATACCTGTACACATACATATTATATGCTTCCTCTGTCGGGAACGTGTTAAGTGAAAATAGGATTTTTTTCGAAGTCATTCTCATTTGATGTGGACGGATGCACGATGTTGTATAAACGTGTAGCTAACCGTCTAGCCCATAGAATTTTTAAAATAGTTAAAAACATTCCCGTATATTACTTATACTTAATTATATACCTCGTTGGTATGCGTTATAAAATTGGATTTAAGTATTATTCTGAATTGCTTTGCAACGCAGTAAAATTTCCCCGGATACTTTTAGAATCCCTTTGCTTCTCGTTCACTGTTTCCTCTTCAATGGTTTTTCACTACTCACCACTGCGTTTATCATCCCAACTTGCAATTTATCAAACAAATGTACCAAAAAGTATTTATATCAAAGCTTGCAGTCTGTGTTTGGTAAATATAAATAAAATCTGATATTGCTGACTATGAAATGAAATAAGAAAATTTACATTTGTATCCTTTTGAGTAAGTATCTTGTGAACAGCAAATATCGTGATAGACAATGTGAGATAATTATATTATTTCTGCGGATGGTTGTAATTTGTGGTATTATTGCATCTAATATCCCCCAACTCTATTTCCCCTTTTACAATATAGAATTTACACATTATCATAATCGTATCCAGTATCCAGAGTGACATGTGAATAGCAATACCAACGAGTATGACAAAAATGTTTTCGCAAACAGTGTAAAGTGCTGAAAGTAGAGATTCAGAGAGAGGGTTTATGTGCATGGCAATGAGAAGGAAAAACTGGAGTGTGGTGGATGCGTTCTTGGTGAAATTGAATATCTCTGTATTTGTACCACAGATCAATAATATGTAGTACAGCACAGAATTGCATTTGTCTGTCTACCAAAACTTTGGTCTTTTCTCATCACCAGGGATGCATGCAAAGTAGAGTAACAACTTGTCAGTAAACATAACTGTAATTCATACCTGTCTTCGAACACAGACAGATGTGAAAAATGACACAATCAGCCTGCAAGAATCGATTTGAAAATAATACCCATATGTTTACACAATTACTCGTTTACAATAGAAATAGAACCGATGGCCAACGGACATGGGATATTTGCATTTCCCTTTGCAGCACTCAGGAACGTGATTTGGCAGAATAGAATTTGTAATGCAATTAAAACAAACCGAAATGTTTTTAAGGAAATAGAGCTAAAGTATTATTCGTGCTACGTGTTACAAATAACACTGAAGCGCTACATTCCTTACAAAATATCAACGTGTAATATTCACAGTTTTGTGAGACAATGATTAAAATATTTATTGAAAAATGCAGTAAAGCATGAATGCGTGAAAATTAAAACGACCAGAAAATTCAATTGTGTATCATTGTAAATTACATTCCTTATATAGGGACAATTTCATTGGAATTCATCACTTGAATCTGAGAATGGTGCGCAATTGCAAAACGTTAACATTTAAATTTGAGAATGCTACACCTCCGAGTATGGCAATCATTTTGAAGTGAGCTCCATATAGCAGGCATCACACACACGAACTGGCTTTTTGCTGCTTGGTACAGATGCAGTTCGGCTGGAACATTCACTAAAATAATTGCACACAAATATGTTAAAAGTATGTTGATAAACAACTAAACTAAAATACTAAATCAAAAACATGCAAAAATTCTATAATGTAACAACTGAATGTGATATACTAACAAATATTGCATTTGCAACGATAAATTACTACTCTAACAGATAGACTAAAAACAAATACAATTATGCTATATTCGTTTTAAATTGATTTCCTTTTATGCCCTAGAACTGTATTGATCTTGGTTAGTTTATTTTAAAATAATATTAAATTCAACTGATTTGACTCATTTTCAACAGAATGGAACACCTGCGATTATCATACCACGAGATAGACAGAAACTCATAAAATAACTTTTGTCTGTATACGACTGGATGAATTTTATGACGAGTAAAACTACAACATAAAAATATACTTACTGACAGAAAATTGAACCGCATTTTCTACAGTGGTGTTTACGAACGGTCAATGTAAATTCCTTGGAACATGTTGAACACGTGTTAACAGCGGAGTCATCAGCCCATTTTCTTCCTTGCAGTTTGGCACTTTCCATCTGTAAGCTCTGATTCTCTCGACCCAATTCTTGTAGAGCTGCCAAAGCGTCGTCCTGTTTACGTCTTAATTCATTGATTGTCTCCTTCAAACGTTCAGATTCACTTTCACCAGACAAGCATCTTTCCAGTAAAAGAGATTTTTCTTCTTCGCTAGATTGTGACTTTTTCTCCAGTTCTGTAAGCATTCGTCGGTATATTTATGATTCAAGTTTACCAAGGCTAAAAGACTCGATTTTCTGCTAATTTTAAAATGAATCCCACAATTAAGTCGTATTTAATTAAAATTGTCTTACCAAGTTTATCTGCAAATATTTCATCCCGTTGAATTTGTAGTAGTTCCACTTTACTCTCCGCAGCCGTCACCTGGTCAGAACATTGAGTTTTCGTTTCTTCCATAGTATTTTCCAGCACGCAAATCTTAGCTACTGCATCGTCCGTAGTTTTAATTGCCTTTTCAACTTCAAGCTTCAAGGCGGCCTACAATATATACAGTTATTTTACATTTAATCAATACTACTTCACTGAAAGAACATATATCTTATATTAAATTATATAGTATTTACAAATGCATTCATTAGCTACAAAAATACCTTTTCTGCTTCTGAAGATTCTTGGACACTTTGAAGTTCTTTCTTGGTTTGTAGACACGCTTCTTGGGCTTGTTTACATTTGTCAACTTCAGAACCAATCTGTTTTTTCAAATTTTCTATTTCTTCAGCAGTACTTTGAGTAATTGCCCTGAATTTCTCCTCCGCAGATATGTGATCTGCTTCTGATTTGGATAGAAGCTCTTTTAATTTGGAGAACTGTAACTCGCTTTCTTCAAGCTTTTTCAAACAATCGGTCTTTGTATCAGTTAATTGTTTGATTATATCTTTATTGGCACTAACATCTTGTGATAAAGTTTTTATTTGTATCTTTAGCTCCTCAATTGATTTTTGAAGTTCGTCCTTAATCAACAAAATTATACCGTGAGCACAAAACTTAAAAAAGCATTCGTAATCATTATGCAATAAATCAAAAATGGAAATAATACAATCATTACTTACGTTTTTAGCACCCGAGATTTCTAAAGCTTGTTTAAGTTTCTTAGCATCTTCCACTTCATTGGCAAATTGGGATTTCAAAGATTTTAATTCACCATCTAAAATATAATTTCCAGTATATTTATAATATAGTTGTTAAATTGTCATTATAATATCTTAAATCCAACCTGTATACTAGCACATACAATTATGGTACTAATTTAATACTATGCTAAAACATTAATTTATTTTTACCTTTCGTCTGGATGGTTCTTAGGAGTTCGTCATGCTTTTTGATAGCATGTTGCATCTCTGCTTCCTACAATTAAAGTTCAGCCATATTAAAATTTGTTAGTGAATAACAGTGGTCGCTTTTTTGATAAGTCGGGAAATGTGCATAAAAACTCTAATTGTTCATGTATTTGTTTCATAACAAAAAATTTGTTCCCGAATTAATTATAGGTGTACGTGGTACATGAATCCGTTTTTAGTATTGCACCATATTTCCACAAGAAAATTAAAAATAATTTTTGCCAACCTTGCTTTGCAATTGTTCTTTATACAGTAAGCGTTTCGCCTCCCATTCATCCGCCTCGGCAGCATGTGCTTCGGTTAGTTTTTTGTGCTCTGACTGAGATTTTTCAACTTCAATTTTAAGGTTGTGTAAATTTTTCGACAATTCACGATTCTGGTTGTGAACCGAATCCAGATTCTGTTTAATTACTTCATTTTCTTTTTGAAGAGCCGTTAGTGCAGCTTTTGCTCCTTCTCCCCCTTCAATCTTATCATATAATTCTGTGTGCTGCTCCGTAAGTCTTTGTACTTCATTCCTTAATGTACTGCAATCGTTTTCAGCAGATTCTCTCTTTCTGTCCACCTGTCAACCAACAAAGCGATATTGCAGACAAATTAATTAATTTACCGTTATTTAAGAAATTTAGAACAATTATAACACATACACATAAATTAATAGACAAAATGTTTAACTTCAGTTCAATTTTAGTAGTCCCATTAAAGAAATATTCCTGAATTTTATAGTTACAGAAGTATCAAAAGTAATTTCTATCGAAATATCATTTTCCTTTAACTCTACATTTCCTGTGTTGCATATATTATAAGGAGAATCATCTTTGCATGTGTTAATCTTTAAATCACAAAATTCTGAAAATCATTTAAGATAAAACTGTTTGCCTTATTACCGTTATTTAATAAAATGGACAGTTTTTATCATTTTTGGCTTTAAAAGATGAAATGTCCACTATCCCGATTAAATAGCATAAAATGAATAATAAATTAGTCTTACATTGCTCAATTCGGTTTTCAAAGCTTCGAGTTCTGTAATTTTCTGGGCTAACTCAGCTGCAGCAGTTTTTTGTGCCGTTTCAATTTGCAGTGTCAAAACTTTCTTGTCCTCGATTAGTTGCTCCTCTATTAATTTATGATTCGCAATTGTCTCAGCTAACTTCGAATTTTCCACAACATCTTTCTCCTTTCCATTTATCTTTGTCTCAAGCTCTTCCAATTTGGCCTTTAAAACTTCTATCTCTTTTTCCTTCTCAAGTGCTAACTGATTCATCATTCTTTGTACACTAACTAATTCTTGTCTCAGCACCTCTGCATCGTCAACACTGTGTCTGTAAAATTAACGTATTGCTATTAACAAAACATTAAAATAAAACTGAACATTTAATTTTGTGTTTAGCAAAAATGTTTCTTCATTCAGCATCAGTACCTGTGTGCTAACTGAGTTTCCAAACTGGTTATCTCAATTTTCATATTATCATTATCGTTGGCCAGACCCAAAATCTTTTGGCTGAGAATATCTTTTTCCTTCTTTAGCTGAGAGTTCTGCTCCATGCTGGTGGTAAGCTGCATCCTCAATAATGTAACCTCGGAAGTAACTGCAAATCATATATTATTTGTTAATCTGTAATGCCATTGATTATTTACACCGAGGAATGAAAATAACTCACAGAATGATTTGGCTTCTTCCAATTCTCGTTCCTGTGATTTTGAAGAAACATTATCGTCATCTCTTGATTGAAAATCGATTTGCATTTTTAGTACTTCTCGCTTTAATTCTTCAGATGTGGTTCTTTCCTCCTATTAACATAAAAACATTACAACATTAAAACCAATGCTTATAACTCACAAACATTAGATAGATTACTCATAATTTTTCAATGCAATAAAATAATGATAAGGCCAACCGCTAACGATGACTGCAAATTTAAAATTTCTTGGCGTAGATCTTGTATATCGCCATTGGATTGCAATACAGCGGAAGCACCTTCACCCCCATTGTGAGACTTATTATAGTGATCTTCTAGAGCTTCCGCGGAAGGAAATGCTCTCATACATTGTGGACACAAAAATCCCTCAGCCGAATGCTGTTCTTCTGAATCCACAAAAGATGCAGAGCTTTCTGCAGTCGTTGATTCTCTTCCTGTACCCTGAAACAGAATGACAAGAAATGATTCACACATAAATTAAGAATGCATAACGTGCTTAGACAACTGATTGAACCTTAATACATTTGGAAAATAATACTGACTTTACTAACCTTGTCGGTGATTTTATTCACTAAAGATTTAATGCTGAACATGTTTACAGTTTTGGTATAAATAATGAAGACAACTGCATCTAGACTTTTTGTACTTTATTTGAGGTGAAGTTTACAACTACAACGCTTTTCTTCTTTCTACCAAACTAAATGCTATGATGACTGTTTATTCTGCAAATAAAACAATAGACAATTAAAAAATAATACCAGCATATGTAAAATAATAGCAAATATTATAACTGTTGACGTATTGCAGTTGTAATAAATATTTATCATAGTGTTACCTACCTTAAAATGTTTTTAAAGCGTGAGTAGTTACAAAATCTTAAAATCCTTAGCTACAATAATTCCGCACGTATAGTTGATGCGTTGACAGTATATTCTTTAGAAGATTTGTTACGCTTTGGTTAATTGTCTGAAATCACAAAGAAAAGTTTATTTGTATACATTGTATACGTGAATAAATCCTACAATGTCATAATCCTAACATATAGGTGTAAATGTAAAATACAATTAAATTGCGAGATAGACTAAGTGCTTTTCCTAACCTACTTTAATTCGGTATATTGAATATTTACTAATTGATACATACTTCAAAATCAAACGAATTTCCGGTTATCAGTTATTCGTTTATACGTTTCGTAACTTCTTTGGAGAGGTATGAATATAGTTACCTATACCATATATTGTACTATTAATTTTTTTTTTAATGTATACAGAATACTTCTTATAATATTACTGGTTTAAAAAACTTATTTTTAATTTCAGTTTGTAAAATAATATAATGACGTTTGTGTTTACTAAGCTTCAACTTAATATCTACCTTTAAACAATTGAAAATGAATTGGCACATCTGGAATATAAAAATATTACTACAAATGACCAAGTTTAACAATACAGAGTCTGAAATTACTTACTGTTTTGTAATTTCTTTCGAAAATTACAAACTGGTAATCCACTTCTGACTTACTACTGTGAGATTGATAAAATGTGTCTAGCGCCTGTCATCTGTGACCATTTTTAACTCAACACTAAAAAAGAATGACGACAGAAGAGGCACTACGGCTTTACGTGCAACGTAGCTGTATATCAAAAACTAAAAACCTATCTTAATTAAAAATTTGAATCAAAGTTGCGTTAATTAACGAATAATACAAGCTTTGACATTTCTTGACTGATTCACAAAAGTAAATTGTGCAAATGCCTTTTCTTTTTAGCGAGATTGATTAACAGTTTAAACTGAAAGTTGATAGGATGTGGTTTGTTTGAGTGACGGAATTAAAAGGTGTGGGGCTTAGCAAGGTAAATCATTCGCTCAATATAGAATCTCTACGGCAAAAAATCATAACCGTTCCGTCCAACATTTTCACTTTCTATTAACTGGCAAAAAGTCTCATTTTCCATTTTCTCACTAAAATGAAAAATAGGGCAAAAACGCTGTAACAAATTACACTAAAAATGCAACTTAAATTTTATTTGAATTTGTATAAACCCGTTTCCTAATTACTTTCTTGTGAAATTGTTTCAAATAATATGAGTATAGACTTTCAAGTAAAACATATTAGGGGCAACAAGGTACTATATAAACAATATATAATTATATTGGCGTGCTAAATTGTGCATAACGCTTATATTATTATTACTATATAAGTTAGATTACAATTTAAACGTATATCAGGAATAAGTGAGATTATTGCAAGATTTCTCGGTTGTTAGTGACCATCTGGAATGTCTGACAGTTAACAGTACGTGTGCGCAAAACTGAAGAGTATACTGCAGAGTAACACAGATTGAGTGAATAGGTAATGCAATGTTGGCACTATAGGATCCACAAAAACCCGATTGGTACAGACCTGCAAACCCGTCCCGGGTTTCTTAAAGCAGTTTTGAATGTTATCATTCACATATGATAATAATAACATAATAAAATACAATAAATAATCCTTTACACAGTCTTCACATTTATTATTTCTTGCACACATTCGTATGTACCGAATCTGTGCATGATTATTGTGTTTTCCATGTGCTAATCTTCCCATCAGATACTCAACGCAATTTTTGCAACATAAATTTGTCAAAGTATGTGTGTAACAACTTAGGTAATCCCTTTCATTTTAGTCGTTATTATCAATCATTATCAATTTAAGTATTTGTTTTATTAACCACATTGAGCTTGAGGTTACTTTTGGATAAATAATTTTACATTATGTTATTCTCCTGTACCTATAAAATATTATATGATTTTTATGTTTGTTTTCATCGCCAATATTTATCTACTGTTTTCCTTTGCACGCACGCACGGTACTTCTATTTTCTATATAATTAAACCTGTTTATTTATTCGTGATACACAGATGCCTTCCTTCACTGTTAAAGATCATTTTGTTTTTAGTTCCACATTCCATTTACAATATTATATTGAAGTTGCTGTGTATATTAGTGCATGGAATGGAGAGTAAAGCTCAAATCCATCGAAGTATGGAACATCAAAGTAATAAAAGTGCATGCAATATTATAACATCCTTAGAAGATTGTACACTCAAAAGGCACAAGTATCATGCTTGTATAAATGCAGGGCGCAGTCACTGCAATTGAAGTCAAAGCTTTTTCCTATTATGTAAATTCTGCCTACTTTTAGTCGCAATTCTCTTGGCTAATTTTCTCTTCTCACAATATCCGCACCGCTATTCCGCATTAACCTTATCTGGATTATATTATGACTTTTGGCACACTAATGCAGAAAATGTCTTATAAATAACAGTCCGAATTAGAGATTTTAAATTTATCGTATTTATTGATTTTACATACATTTATATTTTTCACTACTATATGGTGGTAGAGGTTGTATATTGCCCGTGTAGTAATTAATTTCCCAAAACGGGACAGTTAATTGTACTATTTATAGTAAAGCGCAGCATTGCACACTCATAAACTTTTCTAGATTTTTTAGTCATAGTCTAGATAGGGTTAAGCAAGATTTTATCATGTAGGATATGAAATAAATGCAGAAATAGTGTGGATGTAATGTAGAGATGTAATTTAGTTTAGTGAAAATGTTTGGACTATATTAGTAGGTATATACATACTTCAAATTAGTAAAACTGAATAGTAACTGCATGCCTATTTGTAATTTTGTAAATACTAAATAGGACAGATTTGTAAAGAGGTTTTTCCATAATGAGTTGAGAGTTGATATTGGTTTGATTATTTTGAGGACGTGAATTGAATACAGAATATTAATATTGAGTTCACAAACAGTGGTGCGTGAAAAGGAATAGTAATTTAATGTCAAAGTCCTTAAGAATATGAATAAATTATAAAATGTTTACTTATACTTATAAAAAGAGATCTCCTAAACGTACTTTTAAATGTACCTTTTTATTATCTATTGCTATATTATGGCATTGCTGTAGACAGTATTGAGCTACATCATTACTGATAATGTTTTTGTGTACATAGAAAGTACAAAATGAAAGTAGCTAGTACGTTTACATATTAAATTCTATATTGTTATTACTATGCTGCTAAACTCAGCAATCAGAATTTGACACGTTGTTAAGTATTGACAATTTTTGAACGTTCTTATATGTTTTAATGTTTTATATACTAAAGCGCTGACACAATATTTCATAAAGTTTACGGTTGTTACTGATATCAAAATCAATGGCATATATGCGTTTCTTATACATCAAACTTTTCACATTTTCCATTTTGTGTAATTATTATCTATTAATACGCTATTGAAGCAAAATGTTTCATAATTACATGTAGTCACGTATGTGAGTTAAAGAATAGTCCTACTAATGTAAAAACTCACGTGCATATTATATAATATATCTACCTACTCATACAGTTAATTATTTTATGCATCTGGATTCGTAAGACGTACCTTAAAACATAATTAGTATAACCTCATACAGGTTATTAAACAACGTAAGTTGTTTGTATAATTTCGCTCTATCCGATGTGTCCGTCCGTCTGTCTGTCTGTCTGTCTGTCCGTAAGCACGATAACTAAAGAACGGTTTGAGCTAAAGACTTCT
>JABASD010001259.1:0-43913 GCA_019776165.1 Pogonognathellus flavescens | reverse complement strand
GTGCGTATTAGCAGCTAATTTTTTGTGTGTGATGTACAATTGGCCATAGCATTCGCCATGTAAAGTTTCATTCGAATCGGCTTATGACACTTCTGGTGGTTTGCTTGTGAGCTGTCGGTCTGTCCGACGTGGAGACTCCGAATCCTTAGACGCATACGAAATTCTTATTGAAAAGCCACCAGCCTTCCTTTCTTTCCACTCTCTCAGTCCCCGTCCTTTATTTCTTGTCTGACCCACCGACTCCGTTTCAATAGCGTCTCCTGGAACCTTACCAATCAACCTTCGCTTTACATTTACCAACTCCACTACGCAAACCCATCATATACAAAATACTCCTCGTCTTTAGGTACAGTATAGTACAGTATCTTTAGTTAGGTATAGTTACAAAGCATGTCCTGGCTTGAACAACTTCAAATCGTATTTTATTTTGTTCTGCTGTATCTGCCCTATGCCCATGCAACAACATCCATGATAATGTAGTCTTCTCTTGCTCATTCCAAATTCCAATACATAATATCAATACAGCACAAAGCCAAATAAGAGTGCTGTGTGTTGCATAAGTTGGACTGCCGAAGTTAAGAGTGTTGCAGGTAGTTTTGTGTGGTGACACAGTGACAGACTGTGAATAAAGTAATGCTGGCATAGTTGAGTGTAGCTGTAAACGTGGAGATACGTCCTGTGTGCCTTTAATGGACTTTTGATGCTGAGATATTCTGTGTAGTGTGTAGATACGCGTAGTCCGTATGAGTTGATGTAGAAAGGAAAGAACAAATTTCATGGACAGTTTCATATTTTTCTCTGTCGGAGACAACACCCTTATCAGCCCGATTTCCCAGCAATTCCTCATCCTGTTTCAAGGGGCGTCGTCGGTTCGGTCCCTCTCTCTCGGAAATAACAACAATTCAATAGCTCATAAGCCGAATTTTATAACCTATCCCTTATATCAGTCCTGGTTCATTCTGTATAATCTTATAGCCATGTCTCTGCATTGGATATGCCCCTTACAGAATCGTCTCCTTCACATTCAAACACTCGTAGTATTCTCCTTTGTCAGTCACACAAATAATATTTCATATCCACCTAATGAATCAGTCAAGCAAGTATATGAACGAAACTAATAAGTCAAAATCTGTATCCTCCAAGTTATTAGTCATATTATTATTCTAATTCCATTTCCAATGCCCACATTTATTTTTAGCATTTCTTTATTGCCTCGTAAAGTGCCTGGCTCTTATCTCTACTTATTGTATTCATAGCGTCGTCTACCAACATTTCGTATTTGGAACTTTAAATATAGTTCTGGCTCTGGCCCTGGGTAATTTTCCGATTTTCCTCAATTTACTCCGCTGCAGTAATTGCTGGAACAGGTCTTCCTTGTAGTAATTCTGTACGAACGTTTATGTGAATGCATTGTGAACACGAGATAGGATAAGTTGATAAGAATAATAATATTGGTAATAACTTTGTAAGTAAAATATATATTTTCAGTGCTAGTGCGGTCAATACAGCCAGTTTTATTGTTAGCAGTAGAAGGCATTGCGGGTGATAGTTGTTTCTTCGTAAATAGTTCATGGTTGGAGAGTGGGAGGTTTATGAAACGGACTTTACCATGCCGCACTTAAGTTTACACATCAAATATTCTTAGCGTACTGCCAGCCATTCATAAATTCAAGCCGTTGAAATTCTCGTAGTTATAAATGATATGACAACATTTGTCTTAACTTAGGCTATGATATTACTGTCAATGTCTTTTGACCTTTACATGATGTTCTCGCTTAGTATTCAACTGGATCATTTTTGTACAGTTTAGAAATAGTTGGAACTTGATTTACTGGTTCCAAGAAAATGAATGTCGTGATTTATGCTAAGATAAATCATCGTGAAGCTGAACATTTTTTTGCAATTACCTACTCGTAATCTGGAAAAGGAAATACGATTTTTTGCAGATTAATCTGTAAAATATTTTTCAATACTGGAGATTGGACGCAGAAATTGTGATTCCTTGAAGTAAGTGTGAAATGAGAAAGGATAAGATGAAGTTGACGTGTGACACGTTGTATAGTTTTTGCCATTTTTTGTCTTGTGCCTTTGAATTCATTTCTAAACAATTTGGAAGCAGAGCGAGAAAGCAAAACGAGTGAAATGTACACGATGAGCTGCCTGGAAATGATAAATTAATTTGGACGAACAAAAAGGTCTTAGAGAAGGCCAGAGAGGGTTTAGGGGATTTAGTTTCGTCTGGTTTGACTTTACCAGTCCGAATTCTTCGTATCCAGTTTCAGTCGAAACTTAAATTACTAAAGCTACTTGGTAGGGAGTTGAATGGGCTTCAAGAAAAGTCAACCGCTTTTCAAAGGATTGTGTAAAACATAAAACTATAAAGCTGCACAAAGATTTATATTCATATTTCTCGAAACCCACCCACTCACATTATTCTTACACGTCGCTTGGTCTTTTACTGTGCACTTGTTTCTGACACATGTGATGTATCTCTGTGCATACATATAGTCCCTAAGATAAAGTCTTCATCCACTGTACTCTTTGTGCAAAGATATACTCATCGTGGCATATTAATACTTCAGCATAATACATTCATCATCATTCTCTGCAATCTTTTGGCTGCTTCAAGCTGAGAACTTTTTCTCTAGCTCCAATAGCTTCGTCTTTGACCTTTCTTAGCTTTTAGATATGAATGTCACATTTAGACATTTTAAATCTCATTTCCTTGTCCTTTTCAATTTTCACAAAAGTCTAGCTTATTATTAGCTATGGACTTTAAATTTGCTAAATTTGAATTTGCGGTTATTGGAGACTGTTGGTGTAGAAGAAGTTTTGTGTTGTGAAGAGTTTACGCGCAGAGTTTGTATGAGCCTGGAGGAAAGATTGCGAAGAATGATGAGGCTTTGTAAATGTGATTTGTTGTGTGGTGAATTGAATTTTTGTACTTTCCATTTGTGAATAAGTTAGACAGGCTTGATCGACCTAAATGGTTGCGAATCTTACGAAGAAGTGTGAGATGGTAAGAAACCATTGTTTGTGTGCAATAATTTTCATTTTTATAATCGTCTTTCCCGTAATAACTGCTACGGCACTAAAACAACAATGGACTTTCTACTAGAAAGCATTTATTTGTCTTGTGAATATGTCATGTGCACAGCACAAGGCAATCAAATCAAATTTTTACTCGTGCTCTTCTTTTTATTGCACAGTCTCCTCTTACCTTCATTATTGCTTCAGCCACATTCTTCACAACGGAATTGTGCATTGTGTCGTAATCCGATACTCAGCCGTTTACATTGCCAACCTACTTAGGCATATATCATATATCATAATATTGATATCATAAACTACATTGGAAATGTGCCTGCACTATTAACAGTCAGTTGTATGTAGTAGTTGTACACGTTCTACACGTAAAAGTGGTTTACTATGTAAAATGAGTAGTCTGATAAGAAAAGGAATTAACTCAGCAAGTGCGAGCATCGGAATCGTTGTGGTTTATGTTCCCCGACATTCAGTGTACCGCATTAGGTCACTGCTCACGTCACAAGACATACTCTGCACAAATCCATGAATCATCAGCAATAAAAACACAATTGACATTTTAATGACAAATACTTGCTCGCTGTACCAACTCACACAACCATCAATAAAAACATCCTTCACAAACTATTTCCCTCTGTAGCAAATAAATTGCCATTCATTTAATAAATAATCTTCCCCAGTCACAAACAATTAAACGCAGCAGATGAATGAACGATTAAACAATTAGATAGCAATTAATAGGAAATAAAGTTCAATATTAGCAATAGAACGATAATATTATTATTGTCACCCACTTTCTGAATTTTGGGAGAATATTCTACGTTGTAGGTTTACTATTTGATTTAGTAGGAATAATTTAACCAGCAACAACAATTTTCGACCATATTTCGCCATTGCGACCCCAATCGTTAACAGTTTGGAGTGGAAAGTTGATTCATTCTGCATGTACAGCATAAAAATTGACTTTATCGTCGATTGTAATTTTTCGAAATGCCCATTCAACAATTTGCAGGTTGTTTTGAATGTGGGGTGTATGAAAGCACAATGTTATCCCCTGTTTATATGACGGATGGTTTGGCTGTGGTCAATGCCTTGCATAAGCTGGATGTAAATATAGCGAAGTAATGTGTGCTTGCACTGATTAATTATTGCAGGATAATTATAGAAGGCAGTTGCATGTTATGAAGAGGTGCTGTAAATTTCGCTGATATTCCTGCTCTGACAGCAGAACTCTGTTTAAACTTTTATTGTGCAATTAATGACTTATTGTGATGTAGACGGATACTCTGGATATGAATACACAGTCAGCTTGGCTTCCGTCAGATTATGCATGACCAGGTCAGCTTATTGTTAATAAGTTAATGTCCCCGACGTGTTTTTTCCAGTTGTAGATTTAAGGAGGCGGTTAGTGCCTTCCACGTCATCAGATATAAACGCATGACATTATACTCTTTTCTGTTTGCTCCATGTACAAATTCCTAATGACTCTGCAGTTCGTTCTCTCGCCATTCCAACTCAATCTGCCTTCTTCAGACAGGACATTTTGACAAAATAATGAAATTATCAAACTTTTATGGTTCTTCATTCATCGCTGAAGGATGTGGTGAAGGCTAGAGACAATTATAAGCAAGTCAATCGAGTTCAAGTTTATTTGAATGCTAATGCAATGATTTTATAGCAGCCACATTTATATTTCCACTGGATATTTATGATATTATGATGTTCATGAAATCAGAGCAAAGGAGTTAAACCACTCCTTCCACAGACAGTTTCAAAAGTGAACAACCTGCTCCTATAGGGAGATATTTGGACAGCAAATAACAGACATATTATTACACATTCTTCGCTTTTGCAATTTGTACATGTTTGCACTCAGATTTAGAATAAATCTAATTATTGTGACTAATATGAATTACATAGCACAATGCGTATTTGTTCATCAAGGAAGATTCATTATCAAATATATTGTAAATATTAGCGTGGCAGTGTTAGGGGACATTTCATATTACGTGTTCGTGTTGGGTTAATAATGTTTCTATGTATAAATATGTGACGACGTCGTTGAATGAAAGTGTACATTTCTCGTTTGATTTAGCTGTGTTGATTCGGTTGTTGTAATCAACATGAACATATTTAAAATAACAGTTGCACAATTCTCAACTGAGTCGGAGCATGAATGTTGAAATAATATTATATGCGTTTCTTCCTGGTAGACGGTGACTGTACTGTCACTGAATTGGCTACAGGCGTGGAAATGTGTGGAACGAAGAATGCCCATAGCGATTACAAGGGAGCTATGAATAGGGAAAATGAAATTATTTTATGGCAACAAAAACTCTGCAATCCACGTCAGAATCAGTTGTAGCGTCAGACTGACCTAAAAAACCCAATGTTTATGTAGAAAGCCAAACCAGGAAAGAAAACAATCGAATAAAACTTTTATGCAAACAAACATTAACGTTAATGTGTCATACGAACGAGTGCACAATTATCTGCGGAGCTATAATAAAATTCGTGTAGAAATTCGTATAGAAATAGCCTGTGTATTGTTGATCAATTCCATTGCTGGCTTGCCACTCCGTTGTACATAATTCGTGTGAATTCAACCAATAACCTGTTGCTTTTGAAGAAATCGGATGGAAAGTCCAGTCTGATTGTGAGTAAGCAGTTAACGCAGAATTCATACTCTTCTACACATTTAGCTGTTGGTAAATATTTGTACGTTCTGCGTACCAAAGGCACGGGGTACATTCTGCTCACTTCTAATCAGCAGTTGTTAATTACTTCGTCTACAAGGAAAACGAAACGGTAAGGCATGTTGGCGTTCATGTTGGCGACCTCAGCCGTTTCTCTAAGTTTTCCGTTGAGTTTGAATATTTGCCTGGTGCTTAAGACACAGAAGAAGGGAAATATTATATGGGAAGAGACGAGGGGATTGTGCAAGAGTTTGATGTAATGATGATGGTGTCCTGCTGACAATGCTTTTATATTAGGCCGTAGCCTGTAAGGTGAATTATTTGTAAGGCACAGAAAGCTGATGCGCATCTCTTGTGAAATGAAGCAAATGCAAATGTCGTGATGAGAGAGAATATTGTTGGAAAATGATCATTGCGCCACAAAGTAAGAAATTGTGCAAGGTGTGTTATATGGTGCACGGGCTACGTGCAAAGAAGTCCACTCTAAAGAAATACAATTTATTAGTTGGTATTAGTCTCGTGGTTATTAAAATCAGGACAAGGCCGAATGGGATCATCAAATTGGAAAACACGAATGAAAGACCAAATAAATTAACAAACTATTTTTTAAGAACGAAGTGGCGTTCTCTTGCCAACATTTTGTAACAACGGAATTTTTCTCTCAATGGCGTTTATTCTTTCATTCTTTCAAATACAATTCCTCCATTGCTGCAGCTGCAGCCATCTCAACTCTCACACATTTCTTCCTTCCAACTGCCCTGGTGCTGGGCTCAACCTCCATTTATTTTACGTATGGCATAAACAATGTTTTCGGAATTTATCTGATCGCATTCAAAGTGCGAAGAGATACCTGCGGAAATTGGAAGCTTCTTTGCAAGACTGTGGCTACGTGCTTGTTTATTATTTGGTCATGTTATGTCTTGCAGGCTTTTGTGTTCAGCAGGGCTGCTCCCGCATCCACGGAATGCGGAAGTTGAGCGATAAGCGGAGTAGACATTGAAACGGGCACAACAAGGCAGGGCAACCTCAACCTCAGTTTCTGCTTTTCTTAAGTCATCAGCAATCTGCTTGCATTGTGCTCGTGTATACGCTAATATGAAAACGAATTAGCGTCCACGTAGCTACGTGTCCTACTAAAACCATCGGGCAATATAAGGACTTATTTATGAACTACCTTTTTGCTACCAAAATCCTCTGCAAGCGATTTGTAGATAATTCTCTGCCACTGATCTATGCACGCAGATGTAAGCAGGAGTATTACAAAACACTCTTTCATTAGATTTCAAGTAGAAATTGGAACATTCAGTAATTACTTACGAGAAAATTGTTAGTGGAAATAGGTGAAGTATAAGTGGAGTTATTTTTACAGGAAATGAATGTGTATGGCTAACGAAAGAGAAGTTGGTCGTTAATTCAGTTGGTTATTTGAAGATAAATAAGTTTATATGGCTTTAAAGAGCGAGAAAGTAATAAAGCTTGTTTTAAAATATTTAGATATGTGAGCACTTGTATGAATTGGCGTAGATTGTTTTCTGCTGCTATTGCTCCATTGTTTTGCGTGTACAGAATGTTCTACAGAATGTTTCTTGGTTAGTGAGGGAGTATGTGTGTGTGTGTTGCATATGCCTATTTCATACACTCTTAGCCTTTGATATGATACGTGGCTGTGGTGGAGTAAGTTATCAGCCTGCTGATAACACAAAGAGAAGGGTTATTTTAAGTCATATTTTCCAGTCTAAATCCTGTAATCGTATTGTCTTGATGTAACTTCTTTTGCTTGAGCTGATTTGACTGCTACTCTGACACCAAAAGCAACAGGTACTTACTTGAATACATAAAACACTTGTTGAGCCCTACAAAAAGAAGTTTTCCTATCCACTAGTAGTTTTCATTTAGCAATGTAACTTATTTTTCGTATTTTTCTTACACACACGTTTCCAAAGTGTGCTAGAACAAAGCACTAGGAGCTACAGCACCACAACTTGAGTGATTAAACACACAGACACAGATCTAAAAATCTAAAACGGTAGTTTAACGTTAACTCCACGCTACACCTCACCTCGCACCCTCTCCCTCCTCTTAGTTCTGTCTGTTCTACACTTAGTTCTCTATTTATATTTATTCTATCTACCAGTGTCATATTTCCTCAACTGAGCAAAATTAACTTCTAGGAGAGCAATCGTATTATGGTGTTAAATGCTCTGCAGCTTTCTTAACAGCACCCTGTGCACATGTTATTATCAGCCTTCTCAAATCTTAGAGTTATTTATTCAACACACAGATAGAAACTCCTATCTACAAAATAATTATCAGATACGTAATGCCTACAAACCAATCTACATTACAATGCATTTGTAAATCCCTTTTTGCTTCTCTAAGCAATTTCATTTCGCTAACTTCTGTACGATACGAGTCTAGTTTACATTAGCAAATAATATTGTACATATTATTCTGTATAATATTTTAATCCATATTGTTCTGCATGATAGCAATACACACGACGTACACAGAGCTGCATCAACATAATGTTGCCTCAGTTGCCTGCATTTCTAAGTACTACTGTACTCACTCACGTTTAATACGTCTCCATGATTTTTATTATCGTACACAAGCCTAACAGTAGTAAGTGCAAGAATGCATATTATTAACAGTAAGCTACATTGTAATATTGCAAAGAGTTATTATTTAGCTATGCACATCTACATGTGATTCACTTGGGAAAATGTGTAAGATTTGCGATGTTAAAAGCAAAGAAAGTGCCGAGCAACGAGGATTGTTTTATATTGTAGTCTGAACATATTTTTATTGTGAGTGAGTGAGTAAGAAATGAAATGAATGAATGAATGGGGAGGTCATCAAAACTATTCTTCTATAAGTCAGTAGCTTTATAATTTAAGGCTTTGTGCTTCTAGTTCTCGAATACGTATAACGAAAGAAATTTTATATTACTGACACTGGAAATACGTGAAAGGATAGAATACTTAATGCAACTTGTGAGTAGCATAAAGTGTAGTCGTAAATAATGAATGAATTACCTTATAGAAAAAAACCATGGACAAATTCCATAATGTAGTTTTTTCTTGTTGCAGTTAAGGCACTACCTGTAAAATACAAACAAACCTTTGAGCATTCATCAATCACATCAAATAAATATGGAAACGAAATTTTGTATTGTCAAATCACAAATACAAAGTCATACAATTACATAATATAGAATTTAATGCATTGTTAAGTGTTCTTAGTTAGTTGCATAAGTAAGAACAAAATCATATTGGCAAAAATGATCTAGGCTGCAGTTGCTCTTAACTTGCTTGTTTTGAAAAATGGAATGCAGCAATTGTTAAAAATGAACAAAAGTGCATGCACTGGACATTTCTTTAGTTGAGAGTTTTGGGCGGAATTTTTACGTGTGGATTGGAGTGCAATGTGAAGGTGTAGAAATTATGTGTGTAGATGTGAATGAATAGAAGTATGGGAAGATTGTATGGGGATTGTAGAGTAGACGTGTTGGTTTGCTGTCAGAGTGGAGTAGTAGGACTTTGGCCGTCTCACCTGCTAAACTAAACCACCAGATCTGTTAAGCCCGTCATTAAAAAGCTATTAATCATCCCTAATGATGATTTTTCTTTCTTCACCTACTCAAACAAAAACAAAAACAAATCTTACATGATTTTCTACGGTCTACAGTACAGTAGATCTGCGCCATGCATACACACGTAGCTATCATAATAATAATATTAATAATAATAGTGATAATGATATTAAAATAATAAAAATGAGGGACATAATAATGATGTGACTATCAGATGATATAAAAGCTGATTGCTATGAGCGGCTGTGGCGCTGTTGGTTGTTTTGAATGGATGAAATAATATTTGGGGGAGTGGGATGAAAAAGTTTAGAGTGGACTGAGAACAAGAAGAAAGAAGATTCGGGTGTTGTTCTGGTTTGGTGTTGGGGGAAGATGATGGAGGATGAGGAGTAGGATCCGCTTGGAGATGAGTTTGTTGGTTGGCGTAATGAAAATGATGTTCAGACTGAAATGAAGTGGCCAAACCGGACCAAAAGCAGAGCATGCCATGTCATGTCATGCCAGGCAAATGCAAAAATCTTGTCGGTGGAGTAACTGATAATGGCGAATGCCACTGGTTAACCGACCGGTGTGTTGTGTCTTGTGTAGACCTGAGTGCTGCTTGGTCATTCTAGTGGCAGATTTATTTGCTGCTGCGAATGTTGGATCTCGAATGTACAGTAATCACAGTCATCGTTCTCAACTCTCAAGTCCGTTGGCAATGAGAGATGGACAGAAGAAGGGAAGAACATGCTTGGGATAGTAATGGAGTATTAAGCGAATGTTGGACAAGGCAAAACCTGGTTTGCTTTGACCTTGCTTTCTTATTCAACGCTCCTTTTACCTGAACTGAAATTCTCCTCTGTAAATCCAAGCTCTGCCTTGCTGAATCTGAATAGCCGTCTCCTCTTACTCTGTCTCTCACTATTTGCATGTGACTGTGACCATTCCATGTTCCCCATAGACCAGTCACAGACTTTGTCAAATAATTCATATCATTCGCACTTGCAGCCAAACACAATACAACGTCGCTCTATGCAAATACTCTCTCCAACACAAATGCTACACTACTTCCTTACATGCGCCAATAATCTAACTAAGGCTCCCTTGTAGAATGGAAATAGAATTCTCATCGCTATGATACATTTTCTATGTGATTTATTATTTCGTATTTGCAATGCAAGCAGAAGGAGACACTGCTACAAGTCCATTGTGGTATTTATTCTCTTCTTCATCAGCGTCTGTGTCCATGGTTGCATTCGATGTCCATGGCTTTACGATTATCATTGTATTGCCAAGTTCTTCTGCATTATGCGACCATTGCCATCCTTTTCTTACGTTCTTGCGTGTAGCAAAGGAGTGAGTGACAGTCATCCATAAACATGCATCGGCTATCCCCACATCACTCACACATTCTCCACACCAACAATCCACAACAAATAGTAGAAATATCCTATATAAAATATATGAAACAACTTACAACATCCACACGTCTTCAAGTTGTTGCTGACTAATATTAGCTCAAAGTAAATCTGCAGAATGCTTATCAATGTGTAGCGACTGTTTGCAATTCGTGGCAGTAATGGATAAGCGAAAGATGTGTGTCTTTATTCTTATCCCAATCAAATCAAGTCTTCAGCAAAGTCAACCCAAGATTCAAGGCAAAGAAAGCAATTCCAATCACGTCAACGAAATTCAGTCGAGTATGTAGCTCTGTTACATTCGTGTTTCATTTCAACCAAACTTTGTTGCACTCGCCAAAAATATGCAAAGGAAGGAACGACTGTGTTTGTTTTCGTGCTGTGTAAATATTGTGGAGTGTATGTGTGCCATGTGCAGTCGAATGTGTGTCATGCAGAGCATTTTCTGTTTCGGCATTTAGTGTACCACTTTTGTTTCAAATCAGAGTGGAGACTCGAATGTATTTTATTGTCACATCTATCGCTTTGCATGGCACTCTGTCTTCTGCAGATCGTTATTTGCGCGAGGGATGTGTTTTATTTACTGCTGGTACTTGTATGCGTCTAGGTCTGACCTTCCACTCTGAATTCATTACAGCCACAGCTAGCTTTTAGCTCAGTTTATTTATTTCATCATTGCATTATTCAGCCTTTATTAGCTGCAGAGGCCAATGATGCAAGAAGCAACAGGTAAACCGAATTGACGGTGTGCATTTTAATGCCACCTTTGCCGCTTTTGCATTGAATATCACAATAATTATTCTGAGTAAGTAATATAGTAATATAAGTAATATACACCCATCGCTTCACTTTTTGCTGTTGCAATGGATTGTTGCTGCGATACTATTCTGATGATTATTAAGGACATCATTTGAGCTGCACGTCAAGTAAATGCCTGGTTGTGGCACAGCTACCTGATCTGGTGGATGATGTGGTCGCATTGAATTAACCTGATGAACTGTTAATGGAGTCATGTACTTGACTGAACCCTTCGTTTTCAGCATAGAGAGTTGTGTGTGTAGAGCTACAGCGATAATTGAATATTCTGTGATTGTTACAGTGCATTGGTTGTACAGGGCTAATTTTATTGCCTTGAAATTCTCACACTCTCTTTTCTCTTTTGATCATCACTTGCATGATAACATCAAGCGAGGGTTGCGATTGAGAAACAGTTCGAGAAGTTGTGTCAAAATCAGAATTGCTTATCTACGCGTCGTGCCTAATACGAAGTGCCATGTAATCGGATGATTTTTGCCTGCAGGCGCTTTTGAGAAATCGTCTTGCAGTGTTCTAAAAGTCGGGAAACCAGCTTCACCTCAATTGTCAGCATTTGCGCAATTTCAGATTGGGCTTCACGCTGTTTCATGATGATTCCTTTCTCCTGATCCTGGTCCAATTCAACCAAACAGTCAAATCCCAAAGCCACTGCTACTGCTTTTATTGATTTTCAATTGCAGAACAGAGCTTGGGTTTTTTTAATACCTATCACTCTCTCGTAGCTTTGTCCTTTGCTTCATACAAGCGGCTGGGGTTTCGCAATCTCGCAATTCGTCTTTGGATGAAACATGCGTTGCATTTCATGCACAACCAAAGCTACAGGTTGCAGAGGTGAGCAGCTTGAAGCTTGAGACTTCTCATTTACTAGACGTGTCTGCACACTGTGCACACATAAGTTCATGTGATTGCCTGGCGACTCTTCACTCTTGTCCTGGCAAAACCACTTTATTCGGTACACGTAGACCAATGCACCTATAACCTTTTAGCCCCTACTATACGTTCCATTAAAATGTCTCGTCTCCACTGCTCCTAATAGCTCTCAATTGACATAACGTTTCAGGGCAAGTGTGTACTTCCAAGTTCATCGCTAATCTAAGGATTCGTGGAATTTTTACAATTAAATCTTGTTCAATCATTCCTACAGCTACAGAGCGGGACTTTGTGCGTCTCACACTCTTTTAACTCATTTCATTTAATGGGATTTTGTGACAGCATCATGTTTCTATACTGATTCAAATTGAGTTAAGTGGAGTACGGCTGCCAGGCTATTTGAACTAGTCTTCGTTTTTGTTTCTGGTGATAGAATTATTTGTAAATGTAAATCTGGACTAAAGACCAGAATAGTGTATAGGTGTATTATTCCCATCTTTACTCTGACCTATTTTAATTCGGCTCTCGGTCTTTGTCTGTTGCATGTCAGATTCTCTGTAAAGCATGACCGACAGCCATGGGCAAACTACAACTGGGATATTTTCGGGTAACCACTTTATTATGAAAGTAGGAATGACTCACATTAATGGCATCCGTTATAGTGATCTTTTGACTCTTGAATTTCCAAAGCTACGCATTATTGGAGTGGTAACTGTGTTCTAGCGCTATAATTTGTAAGATCTTTTGTTTCCTGTGTCTCTGGAGTTCCAAATGACTTAGATTCAACCACTTTGTGTTTAATACCCCACTTCGTCTATTGATCTAGCAAGATATTTAGTACTTGCAACATTGCCTGTGCTCAAAGGCATGTAAAATGTACTTTATTAGGTACAAGCACTTAATTACATTATGAGCTTGTAAAGTAGCTAGCATATTATTGCAGTACTAGCAGTACATTGACATAGCAATTCCGCCCACTCCCACAAAACTCCTTTCGTACATGCAACTTGCAATGCTTGGAATGTTAGCCGACTTCCAATCATCTAAACATTTGCTACAATTAATTCATTTCCGGACGGACTCATATAAGAATAATATTGCCTGCATTAATTATGTGTGTAAACTGTGTTAAGTCTGTTCACCACTATCGCACTCTCACTATTTACTTGTATGTGGGAGTAGCTCCCCCATTTCTAAACCAAACAGTGCCCTGTGGTAATATTTTTCCAATTGAATGAAGTTTTCTTGTTTCAATAAATTTATTTCAGTTCATGATCTAATAATATTTTTCAATCACGCTGAAATTGCTATTAATTATGTGTGAGGCAGTTCGAACATGCAGTCGAGTGAAATTAACTGGGTTGATTTTAAAGTGGCGAAGTGTTGTGGAGTTAGGATGGAGATTGCTTAACATTGCACAAGTTGCTCTGTGTTCGTATTGCGAGTGCTGTAATCCTGCATTGTAAAGTGGATGTGTAGGTATTAGGAGCTGTGGAGATTGTGGTGTAGAAAACATGCTGAAAATGAGTGAGTTGAGATTGAGCGAGTCGTATTAAAGGGTTGTTAGGAGATCAGTAAGTCATTCTATTAGGCAATGATGAAATGTCATTGCCAAGAGTGACAGTGATGTAAAAAGGGAAACAAGGAACCCAAAGAGCAGCAGGTACAAATATCTTCTGATTCATTATCATCGACAGTAGAACTTATTCAAATGTTCATGTCAAAGTCACACTATATTATCCCTCGCTATTATTTATACCTTTATATTTACACACACATCCATTGCTGCTTATAACAATAATAGAACAGTCTCTAATACAGAGAGCTGCCGTAAATAACAGGTATTCCTTTGCACTGTACGAATGTTGTGTTATGGTGTGTACACACAGTCTACTACTGTCACTTTGAGATTCACACAAAGTGCATTAGCCATTCGCATTGTGCTTATTATTTATTATCTGCTCCTTACTTTCTTACTCTTACTAGCACTCCCACTCTTTCCATGTAATACATTTACGTGCTGTATCTGTAGCGTGTCAGAGACATTCTTTCTGTAGTGAATGTACTAATGCAGTGGCTATATCAGAATATGAGAATACGAGAATAGTAACTATACGGAGCTATACAGCTTTGAGCGTGACGGTCTAATTCTGACTCAGGCGATTATAGGGACGATGTGTGGATATAGAAGTATAAGAGCTGAATTTACATGCAGTGTGTTATACACATCTTTCCTACACGTGTCAGTAAGTCGTCTGTGTGTGCATGGCTATTTCTTACGAGTGATATAAGTCGAAGTGTGTTTATCCATTCATTGCACTAGGGAAGGATATGTGATGAAGAGTGACGTCATGTTATTTTACACAACAAGGCAAGTTAAACGATGCTAATAATGAGGCAACATGTGTATGGGCATATAGAAGTAGGATTTTATTTACTCTCCGACCAAGCCGTTTCTCTGCAAGACGTAAGAGACGTCGTATGAGAATATCCCTGTCCGTATTATTTCTGAAATAATGGCAAAGACTGTACTTGTGTTGATGTGGGTAATTTTTAATGGGAGTGCAACTGTGAGTGGCATGCACGTTAAGTAATTTCTAAAGCCGTTGAGTTGAGATGACGGCTTGTCGTGTTGGAGTGTGTTGGCTGTGTGGATGTGTGCGAGTTGGAAGAATGATGTAAAAGTCCATTCCGATTTGCTGACCTCTTAGAATTGATAAGGGAAACAAAAAATCTTGCCTAGCCAATTTGTGTTCTAGAATATCAAAATAAGCTGCCATAGCAATGCTGCCAAAAATATCAAAGAAAAAGTTCTTTACTTGACCTCTGTTGGGTTTCATAGTTGTACATTGCAAGTACAAGTAGCAGAACGGGCAGATCTAACAATGAGACCGTTATGTTAGTCTTGTTAAGTAGAATAAGTTGTTGGTTGTGGCTAGCCATGCAAATCCGGGGAAGTTCAGTCCATATACTTCGTATCTGTCTGTTCCGTTACACACACAGCCTCCACTTAATCTCGCAGCATTACATAAATCCCAACCTATCATAAATAACAATATTATACCTCCATTCTTAGGTGGACAGCTCGCAACTCGCAAACTTCTTTTTCCCCACACACACAAACTTATCAAGTAAAATAATATTATCAAGTTACATGGCAAATAATCGTACAAAACCTTTTCAGTCATATAAAGTATTCAACAGTGACCACTCACTCAGAGAATCACGCAACACTACCAGCAGCTCTAAAACCAATTTTATATCCTGCTTAATTATTCAGTTGTTTTTCATTTGAAAATCCACGATTGCGTCCAATTCCATTCACAAATGCAAAATGAGTGCAAGAGTAAATGAATTTGCACATTATTTCTAACTCCATCACAGCTTTGATTATGCAAAGAAATAAGACAGTGGTGTGTGCAACAATGCATGGCATGATTCACGTTTCGTGCTTTTTACGGGAAGATATTATACTTTGCTGTTTATTATGATTGTGGTGTTCACTGTATGAAACGACGCTTTTAGTTTTAACGCAGCGGCATTTGAACGTGAAGTATACATTATATTAATTTAGCTAGGTGTATTATTATTTAGCTAACATTAAGTTTTGAATCCATGCAAAGTAATCCGCATGTCCGAAACTGTAAGTACATAAGCATCTGTGTATTATCCGTGCAAATGTCTATTTATAAAGCACGAGAGAGAAATGCGTTGTGCCTTGTATATGTGTATAAATATATGTGTATAAATATATGTGTATAAATATATGTGTATAAATATATGTGTATAGTAGTATATGTGTCTGAATATTAGCTGTATAAAGGTTAGTGTGGTGAGAGGTTTGTATTTGTTGACTGTGGGAGTATGAGCAGTGTGAGTTTGGGTCTGGTGTACTTGTGACTTACAATAATAACAATATTGGAGTGTGTATGTCTGTACAAGGCAGAAATGGATGGATGGGTTGGCCTCTTTTCAAACCGATTATGATTGATGAAACAGATTGCTCAATATTCTCCATTACATTGCATTACACTGCTTCAGGGAAATAAAATAATCTACTCTGCTCTCCACAAAACCAGCTATTGCCATTCCACTATCAATAAGAAGCACGAACAAAACGAGCATTCACTACTCCCTGATCATACAGCATGGAATTATACGTTCCATGCCAAGCCACAACACAGGACACACAACTACTAACGAATATTTAATATCACATTATAATATAATATTATAATCATATAATCACACAACCCAGCACAATATACAATATACCTAATAGCAGTAGCTCACACTTTCCATTCCTCTCCATTCGTAGCTCTGCTCTCCGAATTCCTATCACACATGGGGAAAGGCTTCTCGTAATGAGATGAGACTGACGATCTGTGCTATTAGATGACACACACACATAGGCCAAACGGAGCATGGCTCACTATTACATGAAATGATGGCAGATTAGAATGTGGAATGCACAGACTGAGCATCACGAAGAGCTTCAGTAGCTGTACATGCATAATCTCTTTTATTTCTATTTCATTTCAAAGCAAAATCTATTCAATTCATCTCTCTTTCTGATTATGGGCTGCATTACTCGTTTATTATTTTATCCTACAACTTCGAACGGCAGTGGCAGTAGGTACTCACTGTGAGACTATTCGGCAGCAAAAAGCAGCCAGATTCTCTTGTAAAAGGAATGGCAGGCGCAGGAGCAAAACATGAATTACAGATACAAGGCCTTTAACCATCCTTTCATATTTTTCTATCACTCTTCTACTCCGCCGCCGTCACAGTCGTCGTCGTCGTCCACTCTCCGCTTCATTCATTTTTTCATTCTATTATTTGCTCTAGTCTAGCAACAGAGATGTACACATACAATTTCCATACTTCCAATTCTCAGCATGGAGATGCTGTATAAATCCTTTACGCAGAAACACAAGAGAAAGGGCAATGCATGTAGATTTGCCATTTTGACTCGCACAAGGCGAATATTACATTTATATTTTATTAGGATTACTACTTTGAATCTGCTATCCAAAAAATACGTTATGCATAATTTTGTAGAATGAATAGTTTTTAAATGTACTGCATTTTCTGCAACTTTTGGACGAATTAAGAATACCGTTATTCTCGAATTTCCGAATGAATGGTTGAGTCTGTATTTGGGGGTGTGAATGAAGCTGATGAGTATTCTGACGGTAGAAACACTACGTGCAAGCAACAAGTGGAAATGTTAGAAGACCATAATAATATTATATTCAGGTTCACATTATTATCGGTGTGTTGTGGTAACTGGGAGAACGAACATGAAAATGTTCAATGTAACAACAACAATAATAATAGTGCTTATACTACATGTACACACAGTATACTATATGCATAGCAATGTCTATGTGAATATTATTAATACGGATCAGGCCAGATGCTAATCATTTTGATAAAGCCCACGGTCGTTGCGTCCAAAATAAGATGCTTTAGTGCTCCGCCATCAACGTATCCCCGTAGGACTATCATGAACTGTGAAGGGAAATACAGATTGCGTATATTCTTATTCTCAAAAGATTATTCTCAAACAGAATTTGTAAAATACGCAGACCATGTAGCAACCGAATAAAACAGTAGGGGCAATGCAATGTGCATAATATAAAATTCATGCATGGGTATAGTGCTGTGCCAAGTGTATTGTAGGCTGAAAGGCTGTTTGGGCATATATTTGTATAAAATGAAGCCAAACGGAGGTAAGAAGCTTTGTCTGGGAGATTTGCGATGCGGATGGAGAAGCTGAGTTTTCGTGTGTTGTCTTCTTTTGGAGTTTCTGTTGGATGACTGTGTGCAAGAATGGCATTGGATTAAGATAGAAAGGACTCTGCCATTTACTATCTCTATCTAATTGATAATAACGCAATGTTCTGTATAAGCCGACACATGCGATTCTCTGTAAGCAGCCTCATTGCTAAATAACACAACAATTGCAAGTTGCTGCTTACCGCTAGACTTACCTGGGACGAGGGTTATTTCGTTCCATGCTCTGACGTAGAGCCCAACACACAGTACAATTACAAGTGGTTGGCGAGAGAAGGGTAGACTTTGTGTGTGCTTGTAAGGCCAGGATAAATAATGTTCTATTACGCCACCACCACCACGTCCACAACTGCAATTGAACATCTCAGAGCACAGAAACATGCAAGGTAGAGAATGCACAGGACGGAGAGAGAGAGACTAAAGAAGGCAGTAGCCAGTTGAAAGAAGGCAAGACAAGGCTAATAAAAAAATCCAGATGGTTTCCTTCGCTCCTACTTTTCCCTTGAAACTTCTTTTGATTAGCTGCTTTGCCTCCCGGGTCTTTTATTATCGTGGGTCCAGCACTCTCCGCTCGTCCCTCCGCAGCTTTTCCCCTTCCACGTCTTCTCCGTCTCTCTCCTTTATTTAAGTCTTCCATTCTACACAAAACTCAGCCTTACATCATCATCTTACCTGCATTAGCCATTAGCTACAACCATCATCACATCCGAAAGACTCCCATCGTCATCAACATCGTCAGAATTTCATACATCAAAATACGCAGTACGCTTATGTGTTGCTAGTCCCACTTCCATCATCCCAGCAAAGCACACATCTCTCTGACGAGAAGAATGTGAATGCTGACGGTGAGAGAGAATAATTCGATGCAGACTGAGTACTCTTCCAACATTTGAACAAGAAGTGGACCAGAGCCATTCTAATCACAGGATGACTGTGCACAAGAAACAGAGGAGTAGTATGCGTTGTTTGTCGAGGTGGGAGTGGGACCAGAACCAAACCAGGTTTTTTCTGCCCATCCACCCGCAGACAACCACCTTCGTATAAAATAAAGTGGAAGCACAACAATCAGGCCAAAAACATTCACGAAAATACCTTCACGGATAATTCAGAATACCGAAGAAGGTGCATTTTGCTACGGCCAGCATGCAATACTGCAAGAAACAGGAGCAAAGAAAGAAATGTACAATTACAGACATTTTAAGGTTCGGGGGCTCTGGTTTCGTGTGTTGTGTGAGTCGGAGAGAATGACGACTGTGAATGCTCTCGTTCCATTCTTGCTGTGCTGGGTAGATGCTTTGTGCTGTTTTCTTGTGGAAATATTTATTTGTTATCTTGCATCAGTCAGTCTCAGATAGAATTAAAATTAAAGTGGAACGCCGAGCAGGCGAGTGCAGTACTCATTCTGGTTCTAGAATATTTGTGAGTTGCCTACTCGTCGTGGTTGTTTCGCGGTCACATCCTGCTTCGTATCATACACATTTGCTTTACCTACCCGCTTTTTGCTTGCATTTACATAGTTTCAGGGTCACACTCTTTTTCATAGAACCGGCGGCGGCTCAAGTTGTGTTTGAGTTACGTGGTAGGTAAGTACTACCAAGCTAAGTAATAGCTAGCTCCGTTCGTAAATGCTACGTAGTCCACGTCTTCTCAGTCTCTCCCTGTCCATGCCATTCCTTCATACCATCACATGACAAGTCCCAACTTACTTTAAAAGTGACCAGCAATATTCACCTACAACGTACAACCATGAAAAGGAATGGCTGCTCTTCGTACCTTACACTGCGTACTGCGTTCTACCTTTTTACTATTTATTCTTACCATCTTCCGCCACACAACTTGCGTATTTACAAACCACCACTGCGTATAAAACATAAAACTGAATTTGCTTTGTGCAGACTGTCTCTGATTCCCCGTTTGTTCAACATGACATCAACGATCAGACGGCTAAGGCAGAATGTTCGCAAAGCGTTCGATAACAACACTCTTACATCAATTAACGTCTGGTGTTGATAACAAAACAATTTTAATTCATATGAACACCATCTTCATTCATATTTCTGACTTCGCCTTATTGCTTTGTTTACATGCTCATTAGTACGTAGGTACGCTGATGTGTGTTTGAGTGAGCCATCTAAAGCCAGACAGTTATAGATGCGTAAAGCCTTCTACAGATGTAATATTTCCTTCTGACGTCACATAATTTATTCCGATGAAAGTTTTTATTCCCAGCAACAATAAAACTGGTATTGTGTGCACTCTTCGAGAACAATAATAAATAAACGTATACTATAATACTATTGCGTTTTTCATTTCTGCCTCACTTGCTCCTTTTAAGCTAGATAATAAATAAAGTTTGTTTTAGAGAAATTATTCTTCCCATGCATTCACGTCGTAACATGCAAAATGGCGAATGAAAAATTCTTCGGTTTACACAGAAACGAATATTTCCATTTCACATAAAGTAATTTGAAGGCATGTACAAATAGAAATTGTTAATTTGAAATTTTGACTGGATTCAATAAATGATGGAATGTATATGGTGAAGCATAATATAAAGAGAAACTAAACAAACATGAAACAGACTAACATAGCTGAGGATGAGTGTGAGTTTTCATTTCTGTGAGTTGGATATTGTTTGAAAAGGACCCTCGTTTTTGAAATGTGGAAAACAAAGTGAAGCTAACATAGGGACTTTATGACTACCTTCGGTGGAAAAGGCCGGGGTGTGTTCAGGGTTCATGTAAAGATGTCTGCTGTTTCTTTTCATGTAGAAGCACTCACATTAAATCAGTTCTTTTGATAGTCCCGAGAAAAGGAAGGAAATTACGGAGGGTAGAGAAGAAGGCAGTCACGATTCACGATTTTTAATCATGAGACATTTTCTCAACAATTTTTCCTCTGCCCTTTC
Organism: Pogonognathellus flavescens; assembly: GCA_019776165.1. NCBI lineage: Eukaryota > Metazoa > Arthropoda > Collembola > Entomobryomorpha > Tomoceridae > Pogonognathellus > Pogonognathellus flavescens. The sequence goes on along the minus strand of JABASD010001259.1, from coordinate 22,787 downwards.
CTACATGCCTTACTAGCCTTAACTACGACACGTCAATTTCTGTGCTCATATACGCAGTTGCATTATTACCCTGTTCAATATGGCTTGTCAGAATCCACCAAGGAAACTTTCAGAACAAACAGCAGTGCTGCTGGCACTGATTGCCCTACAAATTCTAGTCATTTCTCATCCAGCATTTCCAACATTCTTTCCCAGAACTCAGTGCAGCACGAGTGCTAAATGTTATAATATAAATTCTTCCACACAGCTTTGTTTACATCATTTCTTGTAAGGCAGTAAAAAGCTGCACAGAAGAAAATAATTCTACTCAGAACTTCTGTTTTTTAATTATTGCCATTAACTGTAAAAAAGAGTTAGAATTTTCTAGGTTAGTGTAATTAATAGTTGCATATCACTAATTATGAATTCATACCAACAACTTGGAATTAGGACAGTCTTCCTTTCTACAACTGTCTGTACATCAAGCAAGTGAGCAGCAAACGAAGGAAAAACGGTTTTCAGGGCTTTTAACAATTGAACATGTGCAAGGTTAATAAAAATGAATTCACAGAGCGACGAAAATTAAATATTGCCTTTGCTTGTTGTTGTTAACTATTTTAGTTGTGAGTACGTGACGTTGTTTTAGTAGGAAAAGATATTTGAGCGACGGAATATGAACACACTGTGGACGGAATGCGAATAGAATAGGTATAGAGACCTGGTAGACGCAAAGTTTATTTTGGCAAGACGTAGTAGCGACCCGAAGTGCTTTAGGTATTCTACATCTACTATTATAACTATAACGTGTATAGCATTAGTTGAAATTGTCGTTTCCTTTCGAACGTGTTAAAGTTTTGTTGTTGGATTGGAGAGATTGGTCATTCCGTTGATTTGGACTCGAAAGCAAAGTCGTGTCTCATTTATTTGTGATTTGAGAAGGTCTTGAAACGAAGGAAGGGATTGTTTGCGTAAGCTCCGTTGTTCGATTCATTTCACGAGACGAGGATGTCGAAAGGAGCAGAGCAGGGCTGGTTCACTTTGCCTCGACATGTTCCCCACAGCAGAATTGCACGTAGATTCAGTTGGCTTTGCAAGTAGATTGGATTCTCTCCTGTGTCTCCACTGCGGACCACTCTCTGCAACCTACCCTCTTTTTCATCTCACAATCCAACTCAAGACCTTGTCGTACTGCATCGTATGGCATTGGCACACAGCATCATTCGCCAATCCGTTTTCGCTACGCTATTTTCACAAAAATCTACTGACAATGAGAAGTCTGGCGAAATCCTTACACTTCTTTCTTGCTTCCAAACCTTAAGCATGCTGGGCCAGGTGATATGCTGCTACACCATCCCTATACGGCCTCTTCTTGCACTTACATCAAGCTGTATATCAAGCTGTATATCAAGCTGTACGTATATTTATATACACACACAGAACACAATGACGTAGTCTCTTACTATACGACGCTATGTCATTCATTCGTGATGTATGTGCAGTGTGCACTTATAGGTATGCTAAGGTTGCATTGGTGATTTACTTTTTAATTCAAATGCCCTTAGTAGTATTACCATGGCGTGTACTTGAACATTCTGCATATAATGCAAATACAACCCTACTACAAGTAAGTAGCATCCCCATGACAAACGTATTCAACATCTCTTGCGTCCTATATCGGGAGATGCCGTTTACACCTGAGCATGTCATTACTTTTACAACTTATAAGAGAGGTATCATTTAATACTTTCGAAAGAAAGAAAGACTGTGTTCAAGTTCATATGGCTTATGATCCTCATCATCACATTTTCCATTTGTAACACCGAATTAATAAATTCTGGTTTGGTAATTATGGTTTGATGTAGCGAGTGGTTGTGTTTTGAATATAGAAATGCGTTTGTACGTGTATTGAGGGAGAGCGAGCTATAGGTAGATTTGCACGTAGAAACCCACATCCGTGGTCGACTTAGTTAGTAGTAAAGTTAGATTTGGCATTTGCAAGAAATGTGGACTAGCGAGTTATTTTCTCGGTCTATGTACAACTAGAAGCAATGTATGTGATTAGTTGTGAGCAGGATTCTTGTTGATATTCCATGATTGTAGCAGAGTACTGTAAGCAAGGGCAAATGCGGATAGCCTGGGGCAATGCATTTGGATCGAGCACCAAAAAGCAAACCGTAGGACATCACGTCACACTCACACTACCAACAAATGTGAAGCACACTCGTTCGACATTGCGTCTCTAACAGTTTTTCAGGTCTCGAACGTCTCGAATGTGTTCAGTGTGTGGTTGTACGAAGATTCTTGTGAACGTTGTGCTCAATGGCCTTATCTACCTTTTGTATTTAAGCGGAGCTTTCTAATGAACAGAATTAAATTGACTTGACTTGAATGGCATTGCTGGCTGCGATGTGAATGAGGCAGATTTCTTAAATGTTCAGTCGTGAGATACTTAAGGAGTTTATCTGAAGAGGAGAATTAGAACAACCTCGGTTCTATTCTTTCGTCATGGATCGTGTCTTTCGGTTCTTCCTCGCAGTCAGCTCAGTTCAGTATTAATTACCTATCAGCACTTTGTACTTTGTGCCTGTGTGGCTCAACAAGTCCATCTCTGCATTTCTCCCAACAAACCCTTCACACAAAATCCAACATTTATTACGGTCTACTAAAACATTGCAGAAGACCAGAGGGACATGAGATATACGAATTGGATGCAAGTCCGTGGCATGGTTAGCAGAATACATGAGTGGCAAGAAAAGCGATAAGATTCATTATGTGGCACTTGCTTCTTATTTTATTCCCATTTGGTTCTAAGGAAACACCTTGCAAGCAAAGTGTAAATGAAATGTACGGTGGAGTTTCATTTTCTTCTTTGCAACGTCGACTCCTCTTCAGAGTCGACGACTGTGTGGAATGAGTAACAAAACGAGAGTCACAGATACATAAGTTAACTCGCCTGCCTTACTACTTTTTCACGGGTCGCTCGGGTGAAGCTGTGCACAGTTGACACGAAAAGTTGACTTGTTCTTCTCTCGTCAAATCCTTCTTTCCGCAGTGCACGTTCTACGTGTAGCTCTCCAATGAGCAAACCATGAATACTTTGAAATGCCTGTCTCTCTAATGAATAATGAGCAAAGAAAACTCAAGTCAAGAGTCAAGCTCTTTTTTGTCCCATACAAAAGCTGAGCGCAGTAGAAGGTGGAGAGTTAACGTGGCGCTGGCAGGAGAAGAAGGCTGAGAAGTTTGTACATATTTATACGGCATAAATATTATTAGCGTAAAAAGTAGGGAGTACAGGGCTGTATGCATCTGCTGTGTCATACATTTCCACACTTTTATATGCTTCAGAATATGTTTCAGCATGTGCAGTTATAGAGTTTACCTTGTATTTCGTAGACCGTAAGACTTGTACAATTAGGATAGGTGGCTAGGCTACGGCTACGTTGCATTAACAGGCAACAAATACTACAAGTTTTCCATGTACCGTAGAATAACCAGTCAAGTAAGCGAAACACCTGACACACATTTCCCAGCAGCATTACTTTATGTAGGTACTTTGTTTAACAATGCCTGCCAACACTTTGCACTTCTATGGGGATAAAGGCATAGGCAAAATAGACGTGGACTCTGCACTAACCGTGTGTGTGCAATGTACACTACACCTGTACAGTTGCACAAAAACCTTGCCACTCTGATTTACCTTGTTTGGCTACTTCACCCTGCATTTGCGCTAATCTTCGGTCGTCTACGCCTCCAATTTATAAACTATGACGCTTCTTTCATGTGACTTACATTTACAACACTACGCTTCGCAATTCCAACACCATTCACAATCTCCTACCCTTCCTAGCAGTACACATTCGCGCAAATTCTTTAAATCCCACTGATTTTTGAAATCCTGATGTTTTTCAATTCTTGAGTAACACCATTTTGTGACTTAAGGTCTACCTCCGCATCTCGCAGACGTATAGTAATCAAATGTGTGTTATTTATGAGCCAACGTTGTAGCATATATGCTAAGCACCATGCTATGCTATAGCATGGTGTGTGTTGTATGATATTTGCCATGTTTTGTAGAGATGTAAGGCTTTTGGCATATACAAAGATACGCAGCATCATCATAATAATGTCCTTAGTAAAGATATTCTTTCTCATATTCTGAACGTCAAGTTAGAGTATGAAATATTATAATGAGATGTATTGTGCCTTGTTTTCATAATAGTTTGTAAAACTGTTTGTTACATGATGTTTATTATTAGTACGCGATGATAAGTCAAACTGTTGTAGGTACACCCAGGTGTAATTTGTGCCAGTGTAACCTTTCTACCATCTCAGCCTACTTACACGTACGAATATATTTATACACAATATATTGTTGCAGAGAGTGCCTGTGTGGAAGGGGTTGCATATGTTGCATGTATTAAATATTTCTTATATTCTGTGTATTTGTATAAGATGTATTAATTCAGCCTGTGAGTTGGGAAATCACGAAGGCATAACATGGTTTTTCTGTTATGAGGTTTTCAAATGAGTCCTGTTTGGTTGAATAAGAAAGATAAAACACAAGCGCCAAGAAATAGGAGATTGTTTTACAAGAGAGTAAACTGGTTAGTGTTTCTGTGCATGTTACTTTTAGGAACATAAGAATAAATTGCTTCATGTATCTATATGTGTTGATTGTGTTGGAGTGTGTGTTGTGTGAGTGGTAGAAGGAAACTATTTGAAATCTGTAAAAGTGTATGCTTTTATTTGTTTGTCCTTTTGATACTGTGTCAGTGTGTACATTGTGGCGTTGAATGGGAATTGTAAGGCCGGCACATAAATAATATTATGCATTCATTGTAGTGTGGATTGTACATGACGATGGTTGCTTTGTGAAGCAGAAGAAGAGTGATGTGTTCATTCCGTGCATGTGCTCTGTCTGTGTCTTCTCTATCAATCCATTCTCTCATTGTTTCACAACAACGCAAGGCAACAGCCAAGATAATATCCTCAGCTTTGTATTCCTCAGCCACATTAATGGAAGGGAAACGTCGTTGTTGTGGAATCCAACGCAAAACATTTTTATTCTTATGGCAACTTACGAACATCAACAGAGCAGGACCCGAAATGAAAAATTTCCCATCATGGGAAAGGTGGCAGCCTAGTTATTGAAGAAATTGTTCATTTTTATTAGCGTAAAGCCGACATAGTTTCCCTCGCCGTCTTTTTGTTTCATCTTTCCTTCGGGGTAGACTTGACTTTTTTATTCCATGCCTTTGCTTTGTCCACACATCAACATTGCACCATCAGGCTCCCACTAACCAACAATCACCAATCCTCTCCCAGTTCCCTCAAACCGCAACTACGAATACTCCACACTGCACACAATATACACGTAAATCCCATCTTTCCGGATTTGGGCAGAGATTTTCTTGCCTCTATGTCTTCGTCGCACAACTCTTCCATACAAAACGCAGTTTTACAACATTATGTCTGTAGGTACGAATGTATGCCACAGAGGTTGTACTTATGTAGGTGTTCATACTTTACACCTGGCAGTATATTCTTCTGCTTCAAACAAACATTCAAATTGCAGCAGCACTTTACAGCGAAGACTCTGCAGAGAAATTGCATGGGACTAGTCAAAGGCACAGAAAGTATTAACGAATATTCTGCAGAGTCAGTTTATGAACAAATGAACAATGTCTGCTTTTAAAAAGTAAATATCCACTCGTTTGCGTTTGAGTGATGTAAACATTAACACTGGTCTGTGTAATTAATGAGACTTATTGCTTTGTGTCTATTCACGTACACCCCTCGTTCTTGAGGCGACTATGTATGTAATAGATATCGCCATATAAATATTGTACGAGAGTTCCAACACCACGAAAAGTGTCTTACTGCTGTAACTTTAAGAGTTCAAATTGTCATTGTCTGCAGGTGTAATAGTATTCCCAATCATTCAACGCTAATTGCCAGGAATTTAACGAGCTGGTCAAAACATTTGTGTGAACAACTTTGTAGCGAACTGCGTTTATACACGATTATTGTGTATTTCCAATAGAAAAATTGCATTTAAGTAGAAATAAGAGTATGATAGCCACCTTAGTAAATACAAGAGGCTGGGCAAATCAGATTGAAATCATTACAAGCCACTACGAAGGCCAATAGATGGTAAGGCAAAAAGTGAATGTTTAATTGCACAGTCGGATTTTATCAAAATAAAATATTCCCAGCAAATGCTCTTTTGTGGCTTTTTCTCTCCCATGAGAATCTTTGGCCTTTGTCATTTGTGTGATGATGTTCCGATTGCTGTCCTGTCGTACAACGTTCTCATTATCATTAGTCATTACTCCATAAATTGCTACCCATACTTTGTTTTGTACCTTTGCAAATGTCAGTAGATGTCAAGTAATTTATTCACCCTAAGTAAGCACAACAAAAATAATTATATGTTCACAATTATTTCTACGAACATTTTTTCTGTGACTTGCTTTACAAACCGAAGGAATACACATTTAAGAGGATTAGAAACAGTTCAGAAGTTAAAATTACATGTTTTGATATTGATTGCAAGTATAAATTAAACACGGAGTGTATGCAGTGAGATAAGTGAAGGAGCACAACAAGTCATGAGTCAACGAATGACAGATAGCCAGATATCTGAGCTACATATAAGAGATTCTTGAAATTGGAAAATTCCTCTGGATTTGTGTTGTGGAATAATGAAAGGTTATCTGCAGCTTACACTGTGGTCAAGATTGCAGATTTACCTGTTTACTTGAGGATACCTACTGGATGTATGACGACATTAACATTAGTAACCCACTTTCTTTACGAAAAGAGTTTCATGTTCATCGTCGCTGAAAAATGTCGTGTTTTGTAAAATTAGTCGCAGTTTCCAAAACGTAATGTACAAGAAGTAATAACTGCAAAGTTAAGAGCAGACCTAATGCTAAGCATCCCTAAAACGAAACAAAGTATAAATCGCATGGCGTTTGTGTTATGCTGCGACAAAAAATGTCTAGTGGTAAACGCTGTTGCGTAATACTCGTAGTGTGCAGAACTGAAGGCTAGTTGTGTTGCAAAAAGATGGCTTGTAGCATTGGAGGAACTGTCTTGTACAATTTATTTGCGGAATGAAGAGAATTTTAATCTGCAGCTTCTTTGCGTGCAAGAATTGAGTTCTGACTCTGACCAGCGTTCAAGACAATTTGTTTTCGCTATGCGTTGTATCTGAGCCAGCATTCGTTGAAATAATCGTGATAATCCGAAACTGGGAAGGCCAAAGTAATCGGATAGCATGATATATGCAGACTCTGTAGCTGTAGCTCTTAGGCAGAAACATGAACAGGTTATTTCGTAACAAAAAGAACAAGTAGGTAGCTTCGTGGAAATCTCGTAACGTTTTATGTGTCTATGTGCTGGGTGTTGTGTTTTGTGTTACGCTCATACTGTACGGCTTAATAGATTCTTACTCTCGTCGTGTATGTGCAAATGTACGTTATGTTCATATGGAATGAACGAGATTGAATAGGGATAGTAGGGAAGTATATAGACATATGTAGGAGTTTCATATAAGCCATACCTGCATATAGTGATAGGCAATCATCTTGAATGTCAGCTCTCTGTGTTTTATATCATGCACACAGATCCACAACAACACAACTCAGTCACTAGGTGTGTTGTGTACCCAAATAAACAACATTGCAAAACAAGTTTGCATTTTTTGTGAATGGCACGATCATATTGGCATTCTGCTCTGTTTCAACCGAATCTCTCTCTCTCTCTCTGATTTCATTCTGTATACTGAGGCAGCCTACTCATTTTCACCACACTCACTCTCCAATTGAAAATTAAAATATTCTGCTTCAGTTTTTATGATGCGACTTTTAAAAATGCGTTATTATAGCTACACGCTTCACATCATTTAGCAAAAATGAAACAGTTGTGTTTCGTCTACGTGTTCCATAATATATTTCATCCTGTGCAATTTAATCATAACGTGTTTACAGTTATAAGTGGTATAAATAAATAATTATTATAGCGGTCTACAGTAGGTACTACTTTGGAATTGCAATACGCTCTGATTGAATGGAAATACATTCATCTGTTTCATCTATTCTTCTCGGGAAAGCGACAGGTTGAGCTTAACTCATTGTCATTCCATTCAGAATATTCGGCAATTCCATTCGTAGATACAATGTACAAAATGTACATGCGTAATACGTAAAGCGACATACGCAGCCTCGCTCTTCTGGCGTAGCCTATTTTTTGGCAATGTAGGTGGATTTATTCTCCGTCTCTCTCTTTTATTCACGCAAACCGATTCACGTAGTCCATGCGCAATGTGCCACCTTTACTCACAGTCACATTTACCAATTTCTCATCCCTGTTCAGAGTCTATGCGTCCTCATCCCTCTCCACTCCTTATGCCGTTAAAATAATATTATGACATCTCTGCCAAAAGAAAATCCTCATATTCTTTACAAGCAATCTTCGCAAGTCTTTTTAAATCAACTTTCATAATTTGATAGCTCCGAATTTTTCATATTTTACTGTTACGCTCTGAATGTAATTTTTAATGGGAGGAGCATTTCTTCTGGACTGAAAATTTCTTTGTAAACGTTTTCGTACGGAGACGAATGTTTTTGGACTTGCTATTATTATATTGTCCTAATTTGGTTTTGGTATTAAAATTTGCTGCTAGCACAATTGCACCATGGCAGTTGGGTAATTGTGTTAAGGAATTTATGTGTGTTGTAAAAGTGTGATATTTGTTAGATGTGGGTTGCATAAGGAGCAGATTGTGTGGAATGGGGAGAAGTAGCTGAGGATACTGTGTAGTGTGGTGGTGGTGGCTGCGAGAGTTGACGGAGAGACAGGAGAGCGGGGAGAGTGGAGTGGAGAGTGGAGGAACTTGTCATGCAGAGTGACTGGACCAAAGTACATGGAGATAATAAAGCATAAAACGTGAAATAATCTGTGTGAAGGCTAAGAGAGCATGAAGTTGTGACGAAGCCGGGCTGGACAGACAGAAATCACCCTCCCTTTTTTCATGTGGGCGGGATTTGACTGAGATCTCCGTCTGAGTCAAATAGAAGTCCATGCTAAAAAATGGACCGAGCCGAAGCGTGTGCGATGGAACGAGAGTCTCATTTAATTCTCCGTCCGCATCCGCCGCTCCTTCTGCCCTTTCCAGCTTAGTCAGCTTCATCTCAATCTCAATCATAGTCACACACTTTGTTTTCAGAGATCCCAGACACACAGCAGCTCTTCCTTCCCCTCCACATCCACAGCCTCCACATCTCCAACTCTTTTCCATCTCTCTTCCACACGCTCAACCTTAAAACTCTCTGCAATTTTCAAGCCTCCATGCAAATCCTGCTTTAGTCACTGAACTGAAATGAAAATGACTTGAAAGTGACATGACAACTCCACGAACTGAAATGAGACGAGATGAGACAGCCTTCCTACTTCAGCCGCAATTCTTCTTCTTCTTCTGCTTCTTCTCGATATTTCCCAGGGCTGGACATGGACTCAACAGATGAATGTGTCTTGCTCTGCTCTTGCTTTACTCCTACGACTCAACATCTCCAAGCAATCCTTCACTATTTCTTAGGATGACCAATGACCAGTACATTGTAACTGGTGATGTTGCTATATATGCAACCACATCGTACACTTTAGCATTACCAGGAACTGTTTTTGCTTGCAGCTCTCTTCTTCTCAGTTAATCCATAGTCCCTATATAGCATTTTTGCATTGCTCATGCTATGTGCGGAGATTGAAGATATTCATCGTGTGTTACATATATATGTATTATATATAGACACAATATTATGTAGGTTATAGTGTTGCATGTATGTATATAGAGAGATTCACAGATGTACGTGAGTCGGTGGATATTGAAAAGAAGAAAAGTTGGGTTGCAATGTTATGCGTCACGGGCATTTAACATTTAAGTGGATTCGTCGTTTGAGTTTGTTTGAGTAGTTAATTATTAGGTATTACTTAGTATGAGGTGGTGCTGCCAAATGACTGGACTCAAGCGACCCTGGACTTTTATGAGCATTAGTCATTCGGTTCTCAAATAAATTGCTTATTTCTCTTTTAATTATTTGCTTGCGTTCGGATATTATACTAAATGTCCCACAACAAAAGGCAGTTTGTATTCATTTCGAATTACATGGCAGATTGCGAGAATATTATATGGCATGGAATTGCAATAGGGTATACAGATAGACATATGATTATGTAATCAACGAGCGTTTAGCCGACGAGTGTAGTTGAGTAGATATGTTTACACAGTGGGAGGACACACACGTGCATTCTGCAAGTTGAGCTGATTTATGGACTGTGCTGTCTCCAATACATATTTAGGTTTTCAGAAAAGGGGAATAATTCTTAATGAAATCTAATGGACTCAAGTAGTTTGAATGAAAGGGTGACTTTTGTATTTTATGCCAGAGTGTGTATTCTGTTACTGCCAGTGCGGGGAAATAAAGGGAAGGAAGTAGTGACTGGGGATGTAAATCGGATTTTTATTGAGCCAATGACACGGGAAATGAGGGAATCTGCAATTGCCACTTACGTCCTGCTTCTTTTCATTTGCCTCCATTTATTCAACACGGCTTTCTGCCCAATAATCATTCAGAGCTTCAGACTTTTTCATGAGCATCTCAGTTTAGGAGTCATCCTAACCTTGTGGGTTACAGCACCGCTTTGATTTTCCCCGTGCACTCCCATCCACAAAATGCTCAGATGCACTGGCAGATAATTGTAACGATCTGTGCAACAGATAAATTCTATTTGTGACGCCAATTGCCAAATGTCTATTTACTATTCCCATGCACTTAATGTGACACCTTGAAAGAATGGCGACGCTATAGTGCTTGCTACAATTGTCTGCATGGAATATGTGCAATATTCTAAACAAGCTTGCTGTCGGGGTGAGATTGAGAGCATTGCTACATATTTTATAATAATGTTATGCACAACTAAACTGCTCAGACTGATCATAGAATTTTATTGGCAGTTGTACGAGTGCGGCTAAATAAAAATCAAAAGGGAATATTCATTGGAGAAAGTTAAATAACTTTTGTGGCCTTTTATTCGTTTGTTCTGCTTTGTAATTCCCTTCATTCTCATTTTAATTCATCTTTTCCCTTGTCAATATACTCGCTTACTTATTCTCCACCGCTTACAATTTGCAATGCTATCACGATGACATCATCGTCTACACAAATCATTCTACTTCATAAATACTCTGGAAATTGTACTTCGCATTTAATTTTACTTATTCTAAATTATATTAAATAGGGTGACTAATAAAGAACTTATTTAGGTACTGCATTTCTATTATTATGTACATTATAAAACATACGTGCAGTATATAATGGCTTGACTTTAAGTGGTCTGCGATCATTGAAAATGTTTATATTTGTGTCTCATAGGATGAAGTAGAGTTTAATTTTAAGAACCTGGCTGTCTATAGGCATTTGCATTCTACTGAGATTAAATGTATTTATAATTTGTATTTTGTTTAAATTACAGAAGCTGATGGTAGACCGAATAGCAATCGGGAGTTGACTCCGGAAGCAGATGATATGAGTTATGCCATACCTACTCCACCACCACTCAAGGGTAAGAAAGTTCATTTAATTAAAATTGAGTACAATTGATGAAATGAACTGCGAACTAAATATCTAGAACAGTCTCAGTCGGCTGGTTGGAACTAAATCCATTAATTGAGCTCATTAAGAGCGCAGTCCTTGACAAAGCTGCTCCGAGGGACTAGAAAAACAGAACAGCTTCAATGAATAAAATTAAAGAAAAATGAAATGACACAAGCAATGAATACCTCACAACTCCACTCCACATGTACTTAAGCTGTCCAACACAACACACACACACACATTGCATATATACCTATTATATTTATAAAAGTAAACGCCACCCAATTGAAATCCAAGATACCTTCCCCTCTTTTTGATTCCACATGCAAGTGCTCACTTACACGAAGAATTTTGTTGTTCAAGTCTTTATTGCTCACGAAATGTAACTGATTGCTAATATTCTACATTGGAAGTAGAAAATGGAAATATTTCTTGTTACTCCGAATGAAGCAGTGAGGTATATCGTCCATCGGTTTATTTTTGTGTGCCAACATTCGCATTACTATATGTCTTTAACAAAGACCTACGATAAAAGGTGCAGAGAAGAAGTGGATGAGGAAATGGAGAATTGCAAAAGTTGTCTGTTGAGAATGGAATTGGATGGAATATGTGTATGTGTGCAAAGGAGAGCTGTTAAGAGGAAGCTGGGTGGGGATTTGATAAGGAGGTGGATGTCAAAGCTTTAGATTTGATAGTTGGTGGTATTTGGACTTGTAGAGCATGGAGACTGCAATAGAGACTGCAATGGAGACTGCAGCAGAAGCAGAAGAAGTGAGATTTGAGTGTGGATGGGAAGTGTGTGACGTTCAGCAGGTAGCGGAGTGTAAAGTAGACCAGGGAGAAGAAACGCAATGCGGGGCGCGTAGATTTTGGAGTGGTTGGCTTTAGGGTTGAGGTTGTTGAGTGTGTTGAGGATAAATATGAGAAGATTATTGCCGCAAGGGTGGACAGACAGGCCAAGCGAAGTGAGAAAGGATAATGGAAAGCAGGAAAGGTGGAGAGAGAGATGGACTGAGGTTGCTCTGTTGGACCACGACTGTCTTCTTCATCTTTATCTCCACTGCCATGGCAATTCAATTGCCGCATTCTCTAAATTGTCTTGTAGTCTTCATTGTGGTGGACAACAGTCCTACTTTCAAATTTCTATTAGTCAGTCTTAACTTTGCATAATATGCCAACTTGTCCTGCTAGACGTCCCTGTGTACACAACTTCCAACAGCCAGAATAGAGAGCTGCAAATTTCACTTCGTTTGGCTCATCAATCCTCCGCCGGCATTTTACCATCTTTGCAAACAAACCACTCAGCACCATTTCTACTTCTAAAAGTGCCTTCCAATAACCACGGATCTCAAACCACTGTCTCACTCTTAACATACGCCAGGCATTTCCACTCTCAACCATGTCCCGTCCAGCAGTCTCCTCCTGCAATCACGTCCCACGGTTAAACCGCCGCTCTCCCTACCCTTCTCAACCAAGGCTCCCGTTCACGTCATCCGCGTTGACCTCATCTTTCTTCTTTCCCTTCCAAGTCATAGCAGCCTCACCAGACCTCTCCATCCAAGTCCATTCGGTCACATGTCCTCCTGTCCCTTGCACTCAACCAGTCCTTTCGTCTTTTACTGCATTGTACTGTTCCACTGTGCACAGGCGAAGGTGCGATCATTTACACACTTGTGTGTGTGCACTCACTAAAATAATGGGCAATGTCGCCAATGTCCCGATATTGCGTGCTGTGCCAATATGCGATGCTATGGCTAAATGTGAACTGCTTGGAGAGCGAATTCTGAGCATATTATGTAGCTTGAAGCTTACTTCCGCCCTTTCAACCGTTCACACTCAACAGCACAGCTCATCTACATTTACTCAACCCGAAGAGAGAGAGAGAGTGGGTGTGCTACGGATCACCTGTGTGTACGGCCATGTGTAACACAGTCAGAGATTTCATTGGCACTCACAATTCTAATCCGCACTGTGATTGTCATTTGAGTATTCTCTCTTGTGCATGATATTCTTATGCTGTGGCGAAGTTTAACGCTGTGTTTGTTCCCTTGTGTGGCTGGGATGGTGTAACTTGTCGTTGGACTTGCACTACATTACAATTCTGTCCTACACGTTATTTTACAATATGGCCGCATCGTTAGCTCAACGAGATGAAGATCAAATGATCATTCAGTAGAAATAATAACGCACCTGGGAATAACAAGCATTTGTTTAATAATTTAAGTTATTAGAATTTAATACATCCTTGTCAGATGATTTTTTTTCCAGAATTAGTAAAAGTAAGTGCCTCGTCTAAATGACGTAGTGTGTGTGTTGTAGTCTGTTGTAATTCTTCGTTCGAGGCGAAAGTGTTTGCTGTGTGAAGCTTCTTGTTGGACGTGTGCGTTAATTTGACGTATGTGTCTAGTTCACAGGTATTGCAGAGGCATAGAACATAGATGGGTTAGTAGTGCCTTGGATGGTGGAGCTAATTGATATGTATGTAGCACTGTCTTATCGTTGTACGCTTCCATCTCAGTCTCAATCTCAAATCATATCTATGTAACTTCTCCTCTTCATTGCAACAGTATATTTCTTCAATTCCCTTACTATATTTCTGCATATTATATTACCCTCACTCACATGCCGCTCCAATGTTTTATTGTCGTAAAATGAGCATCTCCATCCTATCTCACCATCATCATCTCTATTTGCATTTGCGGATTTCTGATCCACCGTAGCTGCTTTTCTTGGTTTAGAGTTCAAATCGCAGTTCACTCCTCGTTATGTCTCATTTTTCTTCACAAATGATTTCTTGGTACTTTGATATTATCGGTGTTGCTGAACACTTAAAATTCTAGACTATTATTAAATTGTTAACAAAGGAGCACACATGAGCAATTGTCGTCGAAATCTCATCGCGTATTCGGTGCCAAGTATTTTATAATTTTATTGAATTTCATGCATACGGCCGGTTAACTGTAAAAGATCGGATTGTTGTAAAATGACAGGACTGAAGGACTATAGTGTAAAACATTGAAGGACTGGTTACTGCAGAGAAATATTTGAGACGGGAATGAAAAGTGTTTGGTGAGATGAGAAGATGAAAAGCATTTTGCGGCCAAAAGTGTGAGTGGGTTGTGAGTGGAGGATTTGATTTTGTTATGAAGAACGAGCGTTCAACTTTGCTTTGGGTTGGAAGGCTACGGCAGAATAAAACGTGTCCCAGTTAAATGCATTTACTGACGTTAGGCGAGTTGGTTTCTTGATGCTAGACGATTTCCAAATTGAGATTAGCTTTACAATCATTTCCTCAGTTGGCTCTTCGTTTCCTTCTGTCTTATATTTTATGCACCACTCAAAGTGAAATTCTGCCCTGCCAGGCGACTGCAAAAAACATTCGCAAATCTCTTTCGTCTCGCCTCGGTGTCAAAAGAATATTCGATGTCTAATGTGAATTTATTTACTTTCCTTTCAGACCACAAAGTCATATCCCACCATTCCATTCATCCTAATATTATTACTCGCCTCTATTCATTTACAAACACCATTTACTAATATTCCCGTATATTTTCCTCGCCGAATTTTATTTCATTTTTAGTTTATCATTCTTTACAGCAATATTAGGCCGAATAAATTACAATGTTAGAATTATTTCCACCCTGACGGTTTTCTGAATTAACTTAAAGTGACGCGCTAAAAAATTGCAACTTTCTATTACAGTTTCTGTGCTTTTAATTAGTGAAAGGAATGTTTGAACATTTCCGTCTTAACTTGCCAAAGAAGATATCAGAATCATCGACGATGGTTAAAAGACGGAGTGACCGCAAACGAGACAAGCACTCTAATGAAACAACACGAGTAAATTGTGCTTGTATTATTTGAATAAAGTTGATTGCCTAGATAAATGAACTACAAATAATTCGCCATGTTTTAGTATTTCAGTTTCATACAAGTTTGAATAATCAAAGAAAAAATCTGTTTGCAAATGTGTCTGAATTTCTATTTGGTTTATCTCGAGTCACAAAAGTCATACGTTTGTATTTCAGGAAAGCATGAGTCGTAAAACGAAGACAGGTATTGTAAAGCCTAAAAGTTCAGCCAGAGTTTATCGTCGTGTAAACGTGTATTGATATGCAGAACATGATGATTGTGGCACCAGCAACTTTTAGTTAGCCGAATTGTGACGTGAGGACTTGTACTTGTCTGAAATTGAAGATGAGCAAAGACAAGACTCGCCAGTCAGGCCAGTCCATAATATTATCATCGAAATCTTAGCTGAAGAATCGGAACAGTACTCAGGTTCTTTGTAAAGTTAATTGAAGGGAGAATGCAGAAAGAGTGCGAGTTTTTATGATGGCCCTTCACACAAACAAACGGCACCTACATAATGCACGGAGCATCACAGCTCAACTCACTCATTGTCAGCCAAAAACAAGCCAGCCACATTTACGGTAAAATGGAAATAAGTGAAAGACGAAGTAACCTACAGCCAGAAAAAATTTATTGCCTGTTGGTAGTTGCTGGGTAAGTGTATTGCGACTATAGCTATATACTTCTTAGAAAGCAAAGCTGAAGGAAGACTCACAAAAAGAATTATCAATCACACTCATATCCATTCATATGCTCATTCCCTTTTTTCTTCCCTTCTTGCATTTTTTATGCAAAACGTATAAGGTGATATTTGTAAAGGAACCGTAAATCTACTTTGGCAGATTGAAAACGACAGAAAAAACACGTTTATGTCTTCATGAGCATGTTTTTCTGTGTAGGAACTCACGCTTGTAGTAAATGACACTTTTTTTGCAAATAATATTTCCAACTCCAATGGAGTACACGTCAAGAATTCTTAAATGCCTAGCACAATATTGATTCTAACCCTTTATGTCAACATATTGGTGCTTGCAATATTGTAAGCAGAATTTGAATACTTTCTTTTGCGAACATTTCCATTTGATACTAACTCTTACACAGCGGAAATATTTTTCTAATTTCTTTAGCAAACATTTCAGGATTAAATTATGGAACGTGCCAGCTTTTCAATTGTTTCCAACTAAATCGAAATTAAGAATACAGATTTTAATCTGTAAATGGCTGACTTAGTTATATTGTGGTAAATATTTAAGAATTGTAGTAGTTTAACAGAGTAAGGTGGGGATGAGTAAAATTGGAAATCGAAGGTAAATTGATTGTGATGGATAAGAAATGAATTGGTGAAGAATGGGGAATATTTATAGAGAGAAATGATAAGTAAGTGTTGTTTCCGTGTGTGTAGCTGAAGAGGTTGGTTTGTTTAGAAGTTGATTGAGTGGTTTCTCTACGGAGAGAGATGAAAAAGTGCTTAGGATTTTCCTTTACTCACTCACTCAGTCATTGTTGTTCATATTTATTGCTTGTTTTTCCTTGAGTTTCTATTCTACCAATCTACTGACACACACTCAACCTCACAAACTAGAAAAGTCTCAGCTCTTTCTGCCAACAGTCTACTTCAGACTGGACTCAAATTTAACTCCTTCCCACTCACTCGCAGGCTACTCTTTATTTAAAGCCACACTTCCCCAACTCTGCTCTTCTTTATTTCTTCTCTTTTTAATCTTCCTCTGGATTCATTTTGTCTTCTTTTTCGTCTTCCCCTTAACTACATCACAGCATCGCTGTAGAAAAGTGAAGAGTCTCTGCAAGTGTTGGTAGCGGTAGAGTCGTCTACAATTCAGGCCTCACGGTTTCTCATGTGTACGAAGGCCAATGGCTTTTGCCATTTTTCTTCCCTCACTCTTCTTTTCACAGCGTGGTCTAAATACTTTATCTGTACAAGGATTGACGAAAATAATCGTCACATCGCCTTCACACAGTAAACTCATCACGAATTGTGCAGTGCACCTTAACTGGTCTCTGTCAATTCTTTAAAATAAACAATCACGGTTGTCCTGTCCTTCAACGGTTAATCATATTCCATTGTCCTGCACAATCTTCATGTAAACATAATTAAGAGCCAGACACATAGACCCTAAACAAACAGCAATGCACTAATTAATATTTATTTATTAAAAAAGGAATATTTAATTGCCCATTCCAATAATCATTTTCATTTTTATGGCCAATGCATAGTACCATATAGTGCAATTAGTTGAGTCGAATTAAAAATAGTAGGGAAAGTCTTACACGATAACTCTATCCTCGGTGTTTGTGGATTTTTCTTGATAGAATGAAAAATTTCTACAGGATAATGTCTGTAAAATGATTTTTTTATGAAGTAACGAAATTACTTTATGAGAATGGTCTGTCTGTCCTTCACTACGATAACTTGAGAACGCGTTGAGATATTTTGACGAAATTTGGTACACGTACTAGTGAGGACCTATGTGAGGCCAAGTCCGAAGATGGGGTCAATCCTTCATGACCTTTAACCTAGTATTAGGACTACTGTGCTAATACAGCCTCAGATAAAAAATGCTACCTACTATTATAGTAAGTATTTTCCCTTGATAATGTTTGGTTAACTTACCGAATCGGTGAGTGGTTCTAATCCTGTGGGAATATTAAGTGAGATAGATTGAGTAAATAAAAATGCGTATCTGGTATGAATTGATTTTGTGCTTTGAGTGGAATTTTTTATTCGATAATAATGGCTACATGAAATGAAGTCGGCAAGTTGAGCATCATAAGACCAGTCGGGCTTTGCCTATAAGAAAGAAGGAGGACGGTCTAGACTCGAGAGATAAGTGAGATCTGTGAATGTGGATATAATATTTCATGTATTTAGGTTGGTGGTTTGAGTGTTTGGATAAGGCAGTAATGTGTTGAGTTTGAGGATTTGAAAGCTGAAGCTGTGTTGGGGAAAAAGAGTTTTGTGCGATGCGGCGACTGTAGAAATGATTTCATAAAGCACGACCAAGTCTCTTTGTGATCATCAGTCTTTCCGCTGCAAGTAGAACAAGTCAAAGTATTTCGGTAATGAAGGAAAAGTCGTCTGTTGATGTTCTTGCAGAGACGACGCTGCAAGACTTGTACATGCACAGGATAGAAACATGAACAAGAAAAAATGCTTGAAGGAAAGAAGAGAGATCCGTTCCGTGATGTTGTGATCCGATCGTCAATTGCTTCGTGAATTAGTTGCCTGGATAGTCTGACATTGCATTGCATGTCATGTCACGGCATCATCCTTCTAAACTTCTAACTCCCAGTCGTCTGTCTATGCTCAATGGCTTGCGTATTATTATACTCATTAAATGTGAACTGAATTCTCCCAGCCAAAGGCTCCGTCCCTCGCCTCAACAACTTTCTGCCAAACCATCATTCTCTCTCTGCACAAGAAACACAGTCAAATAAAACGTCTCATTTATCCAACGCTGACGACCCCACCAGAAATTCCAATCCCAACCAAACAAATCCACTCCGCAATATTCACAAACACCGTAACACTTTTATGCAGAGTCCATGCTCATCCCAAACACATCCACAATCCTCTTACACGCTTCTTTCTGCATCACTCGCATTTTAAATCGCATTCGCATCACCATCTCTTCTGGAAATCCGATCATCTCCAATCCACAACTTTCCTCCAGTCACTCAAACTATTTTTATCAGCCCCTACAACACGCACTTCTAGTTCTGCTTCCACTCTCAATCCCGTACGCCACACAATTGCCAATTTCAGTCACAAAAACTTTTTTTTACATTTTCATGCGTTTCTCCCAGTTCATATTCCAAATAAGTAGTAGGATTGATTCTCCAGAATTTGGGTAACTTCTTGTTTTGCTGAAGGTTTTTACCATACTCTACACGCAACTATCACTTTTTGATTATTAATATCCACTTAGCTATGAAAGTTGTTCTGTTCTTTGTAAAGGTATTTAATGTTATGCCGTAAACACACGTTGAGGCTTTCTACTTATGAAAAATGGAAAAGTGATTAAGAACATCTACTTGTAGTTTCAGGAGAGTTTTTAAGTGGTTGCATTGTAAGAGTTTTATAATTGATGTATAATAATGGCAACTTTTTAAGGTTGTAGTTTAAAAGGCTGAAATAATGAAGGTAGATGGTTCTTTGTACGATCTGTGCTCCAACCTCCTCTCTTCTCACACAATACCAGCACCTTTCTCACGTGTAAAGGGAAACTAGTGACTTTTTCAGTGTAACTAATCTGACAGTCGTTTACATTCACAACAATGCTACATTTACCTTTACTGCAGTAGCTCAGCATTCCACGTTATCGCTCTGTCTCACAATTTATTGCATATTATCGCCTTCAAAAATGCATTGTGCAAAAGATATTTCTATTCTGAAGACCAACCAAAAAATGAGCGTACTCGGGACTATCACTTCACGCAGGGAGCAGCAGTAGACATCGAGGCGTTTACAACTCTCATTGCATTGCTCACACATAATTCTGCTCCTTCTTCTGCAATCACAAAACACAAACCATTTTCTGCTGAACTGAATTTTTCAGTTATTGACAACAATGGGTCATTTTCTGTGCCACTCAAGTCACTTTGTACATTCAGGTTCTATTCTTTTAGCTTTAATCTGCTTGGATGATACAAACTTCAGAACACTTAGAAGTTGATGGGAAACGTGATGAACTTTATTGCTCGTATAAAACAAATTTGAAATCAGAACAGCCCTTCGTGTACGATGCACTTCGGATATTTCGTTATGCATTTATTTGCCAAGTGTGGCAAATTCAGTCATTGTTTAGAAATGTTGTGTCTAGTTTCATTTCATTTCTAGTCATGATCGCAAATTGGGCCATTTTGAAGGATTATTTATTTAAAACCTTTCTTCCACCAATTCTCAAAAATGGAATTTTAACTATGGCAAGCGGCTGGAGGCTATCCCTTTCATTGTATTAATGAAATTAAAACAAATCAATCCGGAAACAGTACATCATTTTCTGCCTACAACTCTTTAGAATGAAAAATTGACATAATTATGTTTTGTTGCTCATTTAGTGCACAAGGGTTGCGGCAAAATTCATTTATCCTTACATTATGACAGACTCGATCGAATATTTAATGTTTATGCCGTTCGTTGCCAAATCTTTGTTCATACTACTGGTATTTATTTTATGATAGGTTGTTGGCGAAGAAAATCGTAGAATCAGCAATTTAAGTAACCGGTTTCCGCTAACATTAGCTACTGTAATTTTATTTAACTCGACAAGGTTCTCCTCTGAAACTGCGGTGTTTTTTGTTGGGTGTAATACGAATTTACTGTTTCTCTCCTCAATGTGGTTTAGTGAAAAATACATTTTTGAAATTAAGAAGAGCACTAATGTAACCATAAATCATCTAAAAACATTTACGGAATAGGCGATTGCTATAATATTATTCCAAACATCTTGTTAGCCTTTATAATCCTTTTAGTTGTAAGTGACCCCGAAAAGAAAAGGCGAAGAGAAAATGGCCAAGATTAGAAAAAGACTAGATTTTGGATGGGGAAGAAGGGTAAGTGGCTAATTGATCAGAAGCTAACATTGTGCTTTTGGCAATTGCCCCAGTAGTAGTTTTAAATTACATCTGCCGTACTACCGTACTTAGCGTGGTGAAAATATAATTGCAGACGTTTATTTGACTGAATTTGATTGAAGAGTTTACGTGTAGCACTATTTAGTAGTAGCAGTATAGGGCATGAAGGAAGAGAAGGCAATGTGTGTAGCTATACACACGTACATTGGCTGAGAGTTGAATTGAGTTGAAGTATCTGAGTGAGTGGAATTGTTGTTGTTGCTGTTACGGTAACTACCTGCTCTTTTCCTGTTTCCAATGAATGTGGGCTGAAATGAGGATGTGAATTTCTGAGCTGCTCCTGCATTGTGTTGGGCTGGCTGTGCTGTTCTGTTGTTGAGTGTACAGGGATGAAATAATATTCTAGCACACTCACAGCAAAGGCAGAGGCTGAGGATGGTCTGCCAACGATAAGTGACGCCACTACGAAGCAACTTCTCTGCTGCTTCTGCCATTTGATTTCTGTGGGTTTTTTATGATTTGGTGTTTGGACGGAGAGTCCGTGGGGAATGTTCTTTTATTCCCTTCTGTATGAGCGATAGAGGAGCAGAGCCGTATGAGGCAGAGTTTATCATATCTGTGGAGCAGAGGATAACGTGATAAGAATTCTTATTATTCACCTTGACTTTGAATTTGTGTGAGGATGAGACTATCAGCTCCCTCATCAGTTTAACTATCAGCAAAACTAGAACTGCAGCAGCTTCTATATTTTATAGAAGTATAATGGTCTCCGCTATATCTTCTGTATCTCTAAATGAGTTTTGGCAGGTTGTACATGGCATGTCTGTAGTACAACTTCGTTGTCGGCGAAGCAGTGCGGTGCGGACAACAGAAATGCATTATTTTCTCAGCACAAGCTTACTGTATCTTTGTGTGAGGCTGCTGTGAGCTTACGATCGTGTTTCATGCAGCATTTTATAAGAGAGAGAGATCGTTTCGGAATTTTTGGTAAACGATAGAATTGTAGTTGGAGTGTTACAGTGGAGTGACTACGCTAGAATAACATGGCGGATTTGTGGCAGAAACGTTGGAAGACGCTGTAAGGCCGGAGCGAGTAGAAGTATTGAAGGAGCGATAAGGAATTGAAATGACACACCGTGACAGAAAAATCCGTAACTCACTGTAAGTAGACCGACGAGTCAAGTTGCTTCTTGCAGTCTCTCTCTCTCTACTCGTTTATTAGCAATGTACATATAAGCACAACGTACTCTGCCTTCGCTCCCTTTTCTTGTCAATCAGTCTCATTTCACAGCCAAAGCTCCTTTGGCTTTGTCAGACTGGTTTATGCTCCTCTCTTCAAAAATTCTCTTCTTCCTCCTCCAAAACATTTTATCGTCGTTCATCCTCATTATTAAAGGCTACACAGGCATGTAGGTGGTAAATATCATTTCAGCGACACGAACATCCTTCCATTCGAATTATCACCCCAGCACCACCAAAGCAACAACCACTGAATTTCCATACATTTCCATGTTGTGACCATTTTCTCACCCATTAGTTACTTTTCTGTGTAATTCTGGGTAGGAAATGGTCAGCGAGTGCTGTTAACTTTGTCTACTGTTCTAAAGAACACCCGAAGTGATGCATGTCAGAATGATCCCCAGACAGATTTTGTTCCTCTTCTCATATGATGTTCCCCTAACATCCAGGACTGACTTTAAGTAG